>CAUYQG010198306.1:0-19368 GCA_963574415.1 Tarsius wallacei | reverse complement strand
TTTTTTTAGCTTACCTAGGTTAGTGCTTCTATCTTGGGTGCATATTTGTTTAGGATGGATATTTCTTGTTGATGGATTGAAACTTTTATCATTATATAATGAACTTCTGTATCTTTTTAGATTTTTGATAATATGAAGGATATTTTGTCTGATATTAAGATTGCAACTCTTGCTTTCTTTTGTCTTCTGTTCACCTGTTAAATTGTTTTCCATCCTCTTACTTTGAGTTTGTGAGTGCCCATTTTGATGAGCATATTGTTGCATGATTTATTTTTATTCAGGTTGCCATTCTATGTCTTTTCAGTGGTACATTAAGCCCATTCAGTTTCAGGCTAATTACTGAGATGTGAGAGTTTATCCTTGTCATGAGATTCTTATAAGGTTTGTTGTTATTGCTGTTTGTTTATTTGCTTGTTAGTTTTCTTTGATATTGAGGCTGATATATGTGTGTGTTTTCAATCTTTTTCCTGTATTCTTGGGAAAAGCCTGTTTGCTCTATTTTTTCTTTCTTCTATGTTTAATACTTTCTTAAGCTTCTCTTGTAGAGGTCGTCTGGAGGCAGCACAAACTCTTAGGGATTGAATGTCTGGGCATCACTGATGAAGCTTAGTTTAGCTTAGTTGGATAGGAAATGCTTGGTTGGAATTGTTTATCTTTGATAACTTTAAAGATTGGACTCCAGTATCTTCTAGCCTATAGTGTTTCTGTGAATAAGTCTGCTGCTAATTGTCTTCCTTGGTATGTAGTCTGACCTTTCTTACTTGCTACCCTTAGGATTTTTTCTTTTATACCTACTTTGTATAAGCGGATTACTATGTGTCTAGGAGTTACTCTTCTCATTTGATGTCTTGCAGGGGTTCTCTGAATATCTTGTGTTTGAATGGTCACATTGTGATGAGATGAGGAAAGTTTTCTTTGGTAATTTCATGGAATGCTTGTTTCAGAGTGGTCTCTGTCTCTCTGTCTGCCCCAGGAATGCAATTAATCTTAGGTTTGCCTCTTGATGTAATCGCACATCTCTTGGAGGCTTTGTTCTGTCTCTTTAAGCTTCTTTTCTATGTTTTTAACAGTTTGGGTTAGTTCCACATTTTGGTTCTCAAGCTCTGAGATTCTTTCTTCTGTTTGGTTAATTCTGTTTTCCATGCCTCTTAGTTTGTTATTTATTTCGCTTACTGTATTCTTTATTGCTGTCATCTCAGTTATAAACTCCTTCATTCTTTCCTCTTGTCTCTCCTCATTTCTACTCATTCTCTGTATTAATATCTTGATCTCTGGTTTTGTGGTTTGGGATCAGTCATTCTTGGGGCTCTTCATTGTTGAGTTCCAAAGTCTGTATTCTTAGGTGATTTCTTCCCAGGAGTCTATATGGGATCTGTATTCTTCTTTTGATTCTTCTTCATTTGTGATGGTGTTCCTCCCCCTTTCCCTTCCCTCTTTAATTCCATTGTTCAGTGATGGAAGATAGCTTTCACTTCTGTTTCCTCAATTTCCTATTCTTCCTTATGTAGATTCTCTCGGTTTGTCAATTTTGAAATCAGACTTGGGATGGGTCTTGCGCTTTTTGCAATTTTGAGATTTGATTAAGTTGTGATGGGAGAGCTGTGGATCAGAAGCTATCTGCAGATCATAGTATCCACTGACAGATATGTGGGCCCCTGGAACCCATTTCCCACAACCTTATAATCATGTGGTGGGGGGCATTTGTATGCCCCTGAGAGCAAAATGAGATAAGTAAAAGGGGAAGACCAGAAAAAGGAAGAAGGGAAACCAAATGAAAATGATGACAGAGGAGAAGGAGAAAGAAACAGGCACACCGACTAACAAATAAAGAAACAAACAAACAAAAAACAAGTAAAAACAAAAACATACAAAGAAATATGCAAACAAAAATAACTGCAGATGCACTCACCCTAAAAATTACCCACACACAAACAGAAAAACTAAAAAAACACTAACAAAGCAAAACAAGTACTAAAACATAAGCAAAAATGGAGAAAAAAAGAAAAAAAAGAGCTCCCTCTGTTGCCATTTTTGGGTCTTCAGGTTCTTTTCCTAAGCGTTGCTGCAGCTTTGGTAGGGAGCAGGCTCTAGTTTCCAGCTTCTTCCCTCCACTCACAGTACAGACCAGGTGGGTCTTAGGCCCACAGACTGCTGTGAGAGAAGTGTGAATCAGATTCTGACTTGTCCAACTTGTCTGCTGCTGCTGCTGCCACCAAATCCTCCACTCATATCTGATGTGTCTGCTCCTGGTCCAGTGTGAGGGTGGGGCATCTGTCTCTCCATGTCCACTCCTAAAGTTTCCTCACTGGATCAGCAATGGTAGATTCCATAGTGGTGTGGTGATTGCATCTGGGTCCCAGGTTGGAGGCTACACAGAACCAAGGAGGCCAAAGTGGGTCTCTGCCCTTCTTGGGACAGAGAAAATGGCAGTGGTTGGTGTCCTCTTACCAGCAGGTGGGCTCAACTCTGGATTTCCTCACCATGCCCTCTCCATGGTTCCCTCTGCCAGTGCCCAGCCAACTGCTGTGGGTGGTGGTGTGGGCCAGATGCTGATAGCAGCTGACCTTCACTGCCTCCTCTGGGAGGCCCACAAGAATGGGTGACAATCCTGCATGGATGGGGAACAGGGGATTCAATCTCCGGGCAGTGGTAGATTGCAGCTGCCTCCGGAGGAGAGCCATGGGACAGAGTCTTCCCTCAGATGGACTTTCATCACCCAGCGGTACTCACGCAGACTGTCTTTGTGGATACCCACAATTTTTTTTTTTTTTGAGTTGGAGTCTCACTCTGTCACCCAGACTGGAGTGCAGTGGCCACTCCCAGCCACCGCAGCCTCGACTTGCTGGCCTCCGGAGATCCTTCCGCCTCAGCCTTCCAAGTAGCTGGAACTACAGGCGTGCACTACCACGCCCGGCTAATATTTTGATTTATTGTAGAGATGAGGTCTCGCCAAGTTGCCCAGGAGGGTCTCGAACCAGCGGGCTCAGGCAATCCACTCACCTCTGCCTCCCAAAGTGCCAGATTACAGGCTGAACCAGCGAGCCCAGCTGGATACCCACTCTTGCAGAGACTTTCACATTCCCACCGGTCCCATTGCCATCTTGCCTCCTCCAAACATAACTTTAAGTGAAAAGAGCATTATTGTCTGAATAGGTAATGGCAGAACTTGAAGTACAGTAATTGAAAAGTTTCAGGAATGTTCCTTTGATTTCTAGGTGTTTGAGGATTTTTATCAAGAAGGGACATTAGATTTTATTAAATTTTTTTTTTGCATCTAAAGAGATAATGTGATTCTTGGTTTTATACTTGTTTATGTGATGAAATACATTTATTGATTTGTGTATGTTGAACCAGGCTTGTAGCTTGGAAATAAAGTACACCTTGTCTTGATCAATGATCCTTGAAATGTGCTATTGGATGTGAGTTGCTAGAGTCTTGTTGAGCATTTTAGGATCTGTCTTTATCAGGGAAATTGATCTGAAGTTTTCTTTCTTTGTTGAGTCTTTGCCATTTTGGGATGTCAAAATTATACTGGCTTTATATAATAAGTGAGGGAGAATTCCTTTCTTCTTGATTACTTTGTATGCTTTCAATAGTATTGTTATCAGGTCTTTGTATATCTTGTAGAATTCAGCTGAAAAACTGTCCCTGGGCTTTTGTTGTTGTTGTTGAGGTTTCTTATTATTGAGTTCATTTATTGGATTGTTATTGGTTTGTTGAAGGTTTCAATTTATTCCTGTTTCTATCCTGGGAGGTTATGCATTGCCAGGAATTCCTACATTTTTCTAGATTTGCCAGTTTAGTCACATACAGATGTTTGTAGTATTCTCCAAAAATCTTTTGTATTTCTTCAGGGTCAGTTGTAACATCACCTTTTCATTTTGAATTGTGTTTATTTACATTAAAAAAATATCTCTCTCTGTTAAACTGGTCAGGGGTTTGTCAATCTTATTTATCTTTTCAAAGAACCAGGTTTTTGTCTTGATCCTTTGTACAATTTTGGGGGGAATCACTATTTCATTAACTGTGTCTTTATTTTGATGATGTATATTTTTCTACTAGTTCTTAGATTTAATTGCTCTTGTCTTTCCAGCCCCTAGGTGTGACATTAGACTGTTTATCTGAGATCCTTCCATTTTCTTGGTATGTACATGCAAGCCTATAAAATTTCCTCTCAACACCACTTGCATGGCATCCCAGAAATTTTGGTCTGTTATGTCTTTGCTTTTGTTTGTTTCTAGGAATCTTTTTATTTTTGTCTTGATATATATATTAATCCAAAGGTCATTTAGAAGCATGTTGTTCAATTTCCGTGTATTTGTGTGTTTGGAGGGGTTCCTGTGGGTGATGATAGTTATTTTTATGCTGCTGTGGTTTGAGAAGATGCTTGGTATAATTTCAAATTTTTGAAATTTGTTTATACTTGACATGCCTGAGTATGTGATTGATCTTGGAATATGTTCCATGTGCTGATGAGAAAGTATATTCTGCGGCTATTAGGTGAAGTGTTCTGTCAGTGTCTATTAAATCCAATTGCTCCCATGTTGAGTTAAAGTTCTAGATGTCCTTGTCAGTATTTTGCCTCAATCACCTGTCTAAGGCTGTTAGTGGGGTGCTAAAGTATCTGACTAAAATTATATGTCTGTCTATGTACTTTCCTAGTTTAGTTGGCAATTGTTTTTATAAATCTGGATGCTCCTATTTTGTGTGTATATATATTCAAGAAAGATATTTTTTGTTGGTATATTGAGCCTTTTATAATAATGTAATGTTCTTCACCATCCTTTTTTAAACTTTAATTGCTTTAAAGTTTGTTTTGTCTGACATAATAATAGCTACTCCTGCTCTTTTTTGTTTTCCATTTTCCTGGAAGATTATTCTTCAGTCCTTTGCCTTGCAGAGACATGAGTTTTCTGAAGGCAGCAGATGAATGGACCATGCTTGTTTATCCAATTTGTCACTATATGCCTTTTGAGTCATGTGTTCAGACTATTCATTCTTAAGTTAATTATTGATATGTGTTTGTTTATGTCATATTGCTGTTAAGAGGCTGTTTTGCATTTTAGCTTCTGTAATTGATTTGTATGATATGTAAACTCTGTGCTTATCTATGTAATGGGTGAAACTATTTTTTTCCCTGTACTTAGAAATTTGTTCAGCATCTTCTGAAGTATTGGTCTACAGGTGGCATATTCTCTTAGGAATTGAATGTCTAGGAAATAGTTTTAATTCCTTCATTCATTAAGTTTAGCTTTGTGGGGTAGGAAATTCCTGGTTGGAACTGCTTTTCTTTAAGAATGTTAAAGATGCCAGGCACAGTGGCTCAATTCTGTAATCCCAATGCTTTGGGAGGCAGAGGTGAGTGGATTGCCTGAGCCCAGGGGTTTGAGAACAGCCTAGGCAACTTGATGAGACGATGTCTTTACAATATATCAAAAAATTAGCCAGGCTTGGTGGCACATGCCTGTAGTTCCAGTTCCTTGGTAGACTGAAGTGAAAGGATTGCCTGAGCCCACAGGTCAAGGCTGCTATGGCCATGAGCATGCCACTGCACTCCAGCCTGGATGACAGGGTGAGACTCCAATTCAAAAAAAAAAAGAATGGTAAAGATGGGATCCCAGTCCCTTCTGGCTTATAGGGCTTCTGGTGAGAAGTCTGCTGTAATTCTGATGGGTCTTACTTGGTAGGTGGTCTGCCCTTCCTCTTTAGCTGCCTTTAGGATTTTTTTCTTTGAGTTGGAGTCTCACTCTGTCGCCCAGGCTGGAATGCCTTGGCACACTCATGGCCACTCCATTACAACCCGCTGGGCTCCAGCGATCTTTCTCCCTCAGCCTTCCAAGTAGCCAGAACTACAGGCACACGCTACCACGCCTGGTTAATTTTTATTTATTTATTGTAGAGTCGAGGTCTTGCCCAGGTTGGTCTCGAACCCTCTGGCTCAGGCATTCCACTTGCCTTGGCCTCCCAAAGTGCTGAGATTACAGACTGAGCCACCGAACCTAGCCCGTGAATGATTCTCTTATGTGCTTCTATGAAGAAGGGTTTTAAAATTTCTTCTCTACAGATGAAGAAAAGATGTTCAGAAAGGTGAACTCATTTTCCCAAACTCACAGCAGTTTCAAAGGCTGTTTTCATCTACTACAACATATAGTCATAATTTAAGCATTCAATTGACAAGAAATAGTTCTTTGCACTAATTTTAGGATAAAGGTGGCAGAAAAACTGTCCCAGAGGAGATATTTACTTATTTTTTTGAGTGGGAGTCTCACCCTGTCATCCAGGCTGGAGTGCAGAGGCTCACTCCCTGCCATTGCAGCTTCGACCTGCTGGTTCAGGCGATCCTTCCGCCTCAGCCCTCCAAGTAGCTGGAATTACAGGCACGTGCCACCATGCCTGGTTAATTTCTTGATTTATTGTAGAGATGAGGTCTTGCCAAGTTGCCTAGGCTGGTCTCGAACCAGTGGGCTCAGGTGATCCACTCACCTCGGCCTCCAAAGTGTTGGGATTAAAGGCATGAGCCACTACACCTAGTCGATGAGATATTTATATAAAAGATAATAAAATTTCCCGATAAGTTTGGGCTCAGCATAGGTACAACCTAATCTCCATCAACCTTTTTATAGCACCCTCAATAAGATTGTACAGTAGGAATGGATGTCAGTAAAATGGAATCTGACTCCCTAAAGTTAGACTCAATTATATTCCTGACCCTCCATTTATTAGGGCAAGAGGGAAAGCATTCATCTAGTCAAGGAGCCCTTTAGTCTTTCAACACACATTTTGCAAACCTGAAGCGTAGTTACGACTGTCTTAGTACTAACAATATACACATGAGCAAAGTTCTTACTCTGGAGCAATTTTCACTCTGATGGAAAATACAAATATATGTGTGTAAACACACATGGGATATGATGCTCGTATGAACACGGCACTGTGGGAGCACAGCAGAACTCTATCTGGGGCTAGTGGGGGAAGGATTTCTAGAGGAGGTGAAGTTTTCCCTCAGTCTTGATGAATTTCCAGGAAACAGAAGCAGAGATCTATCACACAAAGAAAACAGCACACAAATGGTCAGTCCATGGTGAAGAAGGCATGCTTGCACAGAGAACATGCAGTGTGATTGGCACAGAGTGAGGGAGTGTGGAAGGAAGGGAGATTTTTATTAGTATCAGAAAATCTCTTACCTCATTAGTAGAAAAAATATTACATTCAAAGATTCTTAGGTATGAATTGTTTATGAATGATTGACCTAAGCTTACTGACCTCCTCGTTCTCATATTCAGAATTGTAGAGTCTAAAATGTTCTTCTGTGGTGGGTAGGGGTAATGCTCTTTGACTTCTTTACTCTCAACTCTGATCCATGCTCTTCCACAGAGGGGCATGTTCTGGGACATGGTGATGGAAGGTTGTGGATCTTACTTGAGTGTAGGGAGAAAAAAAGATAATGTCCTCCTTGTGAGAGGTAGCCCAAATTGTGTCAGTCATAATTTCCACTGCTTTTTCCCTCTTTGGATCAAAGCTAAGAGGGTGATGGAATCACATAGCAGTGAGAGACATTGATATCATTAGAATAATGCCTGTTTTTATAAGCTGTTATTGATTATAATAAAAGAACAGGCGGGTCTCGAACCCGCGGGCTCAGGCAATCCACTCACCTTGGCCTCCCAAAGCGCGGGATTACAGGCTGAGCCACCGAGCCTGGCCTTGGACCACATTGCTAAAGTGTTTACAGATCAACAGGAGGGGATATTTTTTCACAAACTAATGAACAGGACACATTACAAAAAGTGAGATGTGTTGTGAGAGAAGTAGAGATAGATTTGGGTGGCATAGGATATATGACAAGAGATAAGATCATTTTTGGCAGTAAGAAAAACCATGAATTTTTAGGTCTTTGTGTGTGTGAAGTGGCATAAAAAGTTGACTTATTTAATTGTTAGTACTACCCATTGTGTGTCTTGTTTTTCATATAGAAAATAGCATGAATCTGTGTTGGGCGCAAGGAAGGATATATAAAATGGAAGGCATGAAACAGGATGGAAGATACAGTGTTTTTCCCCCCCAATTTAACTTACATAGGTTACAATTTTGTATTGCAAGATCATTTGAAAAAGTCTGTCTGAGGATAAGCATTTGACAGAAGGCAGAAATTTACATCTACGTTCATTCTAGATGGCCTCACCAACAAGCAGCTCAAAGAATCACAGCAAATGCGTGATGCCTTCTTTCACTCCAAGAGGACTATATTTCTTTATTTCTTTTAACACAGTATCCCTCTTTCCAATATTTAACACCCACCTTTGTTGTTTCTGTCAGTGAGCTGATTATCTTGATTTTGAAGCATTTAATATACCTGAAAGATAATCAAATTTAAATTAGTTACACATAATAAAAAAAATCTCAATTTCACTGTGCATGACTTTAGCCTTACCTAGTTTAATGTCTTTACCTAGTTTCTTTTATCCTGAAACTCCAACTAAAAATTGGATGCTATTAGGTATAGTATATCGCAAGTGGTGAAAATTATGTTTCTGAAGGTAAAGCCCTCTGGAGGATTAAATATCTTGGTGTCTTTGCTTTACTTTCAGGAGCGAAAGGGCAGACTCAAGGAATTACATCTTCAAGGTTCTTCCACTCTGTCCTTGTCTTATGTCCAAATCCTTGAACCTCAGGCTTAATGTAAGAATTGCAAAAAGAATGTTACTGGACAAGAGAGTGGCAGTCAAGAAGACTGATTTCACTATTGGTGATTTTGGTTCAATGGGACTTATTAAAATGTTGCCATGACATGCACATGTGTACATACACAGATACAGATATATTTTGGCTAGTGTCCAAATTCTTTAGAGGCAATAGAGGAAACCTATTAAAATATGCCAAATACTATGCCTGAGAGACTTTAAGGGTCCAATTTTCACAGCTTGTAAGATTATATACCTGTGAGTTTCAATTAAGGTGCCGCAAAACTAGAAGACATCAAACTTCAAATCATTTGCTATTGATTCAGTTTCTAATTAACCACAGGATGATTATAGGCCCATGATGTTTTTATGTGTCCACATAAACAGAAACTTGACTTAGATAATATTTGGGGAATACACATTTACATTTCCCCTGTTATTTAATACTTTGCTCATATGGAATCTCTCAATTTGGAGACAGATTGGCTGGTCTAAGTTAGTAAAACTGCACACAAATACAGAACTTATTTTAGTTTAACTCAATTTATTGAATGATTTGACATTATATAGCACACACTTCCAGAGTTTTCCAGAATGAGGATGAGTTTGGATTTACTTGTGTTTTCATTTTGTTTTAATACATTAAAAAAATAATAGCTTGAGACAGGTCTTGCATGTTGGGCAATACTTGGTGTTTGTCTTTTCTGAGGATGAGTCCTCTGGTCCTAGGGTACCAGACTGAGTGAAACTTTGTCTCTATTTTCTCCCGTTTCAGTCATCAAGGTCTGACTTGTGTGAGAAGCAGCAGTTAATATAAGGAAAGAAATAGAACCAATTAATGAAAGGAACCAGAATGTGCTTTACCTAAAAGTTTCATGGGTGAATTGTGTTATATGTATAGAGACTCTTGATTCAGTCGTATTAAATAGGCAATGCTTTGAGAAGAGCTGATGGCTTTCAGTGAAGGCAAAGAGAGGGATAAATTGGATCCAGACAATTCTGAATATCTTTTGGAATGTTAGTACTAGGGAATGGAGTTTCAAGATTTTAAAGTTAGTTTGGAACAAGAATTGATATATGAACAGGATGCAGGAGTGGCATTCATATGAGGCAGGAACTTTGTGATTATGTACGTTTTTTGGCATCTGTGGTTTTAGGTACATCAAATATACATATTCACTCAACAGTTATTGCTTGCGAGCCTATTTTATACCAAAGGCACTGAATCTACAGCAGTGAATACAACAGACCAAAATCCTGTCCTAATGGAGCTAGTGTTTTAGAGAGAAGATCAAGATGATAAAGCAAATACATGAAATGTATAGACTATGTTGGTGATAAACAGAGCGAAAACAATGTGGCAGAGTAGTAAGATAGGGAGCATTGGATGGGGGCTGCATTTTTACAAAAGGGTGTTAAAGTGGCGGGAGGCATGTTTTTGACATCAAGGAGGCCAGTGTTATGTCAAGATTGTGTAGAACCAGTAGGCCATTGTGAGATTTGTTTTGTTCTTTGAGTCAGGATCTCACCCTATTGCCCAGGCTGCCATGCAGTGGCATGATCATGACTCACCACATCCTCAACCTCCAGAACTCAGGTGATCCTTCCTCTTCAGCCTCCCAAGTAGCTGGGACTACAGGCATGCACCACCACGCCTGGCTAATTTTTATTTGACATTTTTGTAGAGACGAGGTCTTGCTATGTTGCCCAGGCTGGTCTCCAACTCCTGGGTTCAACAATCCTGTCTTGACCTCCCAAAATGCCTAGCCTGGTTTTTTATTCTGAGGGAAATTGGAGGTTTTAAGCAGAGAACTGACATGATCATACAGGGTCATTCTGGCAGTTGTATAAATAACAGACTGAAGAGGATCATTGGAAATCTATATACCCCCACCAAGATATATAAATAGTAATATTTTGACAAGAAAAATTTAGTTCTATTTTTAATAAAATCAATTTTATAGAGTTATAATACAGAGGTACCCTTGCTTGACTTTTTAAGAAAAGAAAAATTTTTTTTTAGTTGGAGTCTTACTCTGTCGCCCAGGTTGGAGTGCAGTGGCACATTCACAGCCACCCCAGCAACCATCTGCTGGGGTGGCCCTCCGAGTCAGAACCACAGGCGTGCGCCACTGTGCTCTGCTAATTTTTTTGATTTATTGCAGAGATGAGGTCTTGCCAAGTTGCCCAGGTGGGTCTTGAACCTGCGGGTTCAGGCAATTGACTTGCCTCGGCCTCCCAAAGTTCTGGGATTACAGGTTTGAGCTACCACACCCGGTCAAGAACATGTTTTTGAGATTCATCTATTTTGTTGAATGCATCAGGTGTTCCTACTTATTGCTGTGTGTTATTCCACTGATTAGATACATCACAATTTGTCTGATTATCTGTTGATGGACATTTGAGTTGTTTCTAGTATTTGGCTATAATGCATAAATATGCTATAAACGTACTCATCCAAGTTTTCTTTGTGAACATAGGTTTTTATTTCTCTTGGATAAATACCTAGATGTGTTAAGGCAGTATGCAGTAAATATGTTTAAATACACAAGAAACCGCCAAACTATATTTTAAAGTGATTGCTCCATTTGAGAGTTCCACTGGTGTTGTTCCAGGTTTTTCCAAAACACTTGATATTGTCAGCGTCATGAATTTTAATTATTCTCATGGGTTCCTGACAATATCTCATTATGGTGTTAATATTCATTTACCTGATGACCAGTTATGTTGAGCAGTTTTTAATGTACTTATTCATATCTTTTATTTTGTTTTGGGTACTGTTCAAATTTGCTGCCATTTAAATTTTTCCTTATTTTGACATTTAGGGATTGTTCATATATTTTGGATACAAGTCCTTTATTAGAAACATATACTGCAAATAATTTTGCCTGGTCTACAGCTTTTTAAAAATTTCTCAATGCATTTTGAGGCATACCAATTTTATTTATTTATTTTAAAAAAATTTTCTCTTTTCTTTTCTTTTCTTTTTTTTTTGAGAAAGCAGAATTTATTGAGAGGACAGAAAAGTTTCCACAGTAGGAGGGGACTCTAGTGGGTTGCCCTCTTTTTTTTTTTTTAAGTCCAATCTCACGATTCTTCCGCCTCAGCCTCCCAGGTAGCTGGGACTACAGGCACATGCCAACATGCCTAGCTAATTTTTAAATTTTTTTGTTGAGACGAGATCTTGCTATGTTGCCCAGGCTGGTCTTGAAATCCTGAGCTCAAGCGATCCTATCACCTCGACATCTCAAAATGGTTGGATTACAGGCATGAGCCACTGCACTTGTCCTATATTTTTTTATACATCAGTTTTTTTTAATAATCAGGTACTTATTGTATGTTTATTTTGTGCTGTCATCTCTGCTGGACTCTGGCTGAACAATAAAGAGCCAACAAATTGTCCCTTTTCCCAGGAAGTAGGCACCGTTAGTGTGCAGCCTTCTGTAACTTGCCCAAACTCAGAATTTTCATTTTTTGCTTTAATTGATTCTACTCTACATTGACCATTTCCTAGGGGAGGTATCTTTTCTTATTGTTTATTTAGGATGGGTGTCTCTATGAATTGCTAATTTCATCCATAAGACATGGATTTTATTAAGCTTATGAATTCTTATTTTCCTGCTTTGTCCCCTTTTAAATTTTGTATTCCTCTCAAGGCTAAGGAGCAGAAGTTTGAACATTGAAGTTCCTTGTTTTCTGTTTTGCTTTTTGTTACTTGTTCCAAAAATTTTTGTCTGCCCCCAAATTATAAACATTTTGTTCAGTGTTTTCTTTTAGAAGTTTAATAGTTTGAACTTTATGTTAAATTTTTTTAATGTGTTTCAAGTTAATTTTTCTGAGCAGTGAGAAGTAGGGGTGAAAATTTGTTTCTTTTCCTGTATGGATACCAGTCCTTTCAGCACAATTTGTTAGAAAAATGATTGTTGTTCTTCTTCTTCATTGATTTACATTGGAACCTGTATTTAAATTCAATTGACCATGTACAGATGTGTGTATTTCTGGACCCTCTAATCATTTAGAATGATCTAAGTCTAGCTTCGTGCCCATTCTACTTGATATTGATGATTGTAGCTGTCCAATAAGTTCAGGTGGTATAAATTCTTTAGTTTGTTTTCTTTTACAAAATTGTTTGGGTATTATAAGTCCTTTGCTTTTTCATAAAAACTTTACAATCAAATTAACACACAATCAGGCTTACTATAGTTTTGACTTGGATTGCATGTATATATAGATTAATTTGGGGGGATACTTAAAATCTTTACAATACTGAGTCTTTCAATTTGTGAATACATTATTTCTCTATTTAGGACTTCTTTATTTTCTTTAGTAGTATATGTCGGTGTTGTTAGTTTTCAGAGTACACCTACATTCATGAGGGATTTGAACTGTACTTTGATGTTTTTATAATGTCTTTGTCTGGTTTTGGTATCATGGTCATGCTGTCCTCAAATACTATAATGAATTGGGATGTGCCTTCTCTGTTTTTTGAAAGAGTTTTGTAATATTGGCATTATTTCTTCCTTAAATGTTTGTTAGAATTCATCTGTGATGCTATCCGGGCTTAGAGCTTTCTTGTGAGAAGGTTTTAATTAAAAATTCAAATCTTGGCCAGGCTGGATGACTCAGCCTGTAATTCCAGCACTTTGGGAGGCCAAGATGAGTGGACTGCCTGAGCCCGTGGGTTTGAGACCAGCCACGGCAACTTGGCGAGACCTTGTCTCCACAGTAAATAAAAAATTAGCTGGGCGTGGTAGTGCGAGCCTGTAGTTCCAGCAACTTGGAAGGCTGAAGTGGAAGGATTGCAGAGCCCAGCAGGTCGACGCTGGGGTGGCCGTTGAGTGTGCCACTGCACTCCAGCCTGGGCAATGGAGTGAGATTCCAACCCCCCCCCAAATAAATAAAAATAAAAATAAAATTCAATTTTTGGACAAAATTATGAACTTAACAGCAGCCTGGATGGATTTAGAGTCTATAATACTGAGTAATCTATCACAGAAACAAAGAACCGAGTGTCACATGTTCTCACTCATAAGCGGAACTTGAACCATTATGTTAATACTATAAGAAAAGCATTGGCAGTATCGGGAAACTGCAGGGGAGGAGGGGGCGGAGGTGGGACTGGCAGTAGTGGGAATCTGTGTGTAACTGCATCATGAACATTTGTATACCTAACCCTGAATTGTACCCCACATCTTTAAAATAAAAAAATTAAAAGTAAAAAAAATTCAATTCTTTGTTGGGAGACAATATTTGCAAATTATCTATCTTACAAGAGATTAATAACCTTAATATATATGGAGCGCAACTTGATAGCAAAAAACCTCACAAATAATCTGATTAAAATGGGCCACAAATCAGAATAGATATTTCTCAAAAGAAAACATACAAATGGTCAACGGGTATATGAAAAAAATGCCCAACATTACTAATAATCAGAGAAATACAAATCAAAACTTCAATGAGATATTATCTCACCCCAGTTAAATTGGCTTTTGTCAAAAAGACAGGAAATAGAGGATGTTGACAAGGATGTGGAGGAAGGGGAACCCTTGTATACTGTTGGTATAAATTAAATTAGTACAGCCATTACGGAAAACTGTATGAAAGTTCCTCAAAAACTAAAAATAAGCCGGGCTCAGTGGCTCAGCCTGTAATCCTGCGCTTTGGGAGGCTGAGGTGAGTGGATTGCCTGAGCCCGCGGGTTCGAGACCCACCTGGGCAACTCGGCGAGACCTCATCTCTACAATAAATCAAAAAATCAGCCGGGCATGATAGCGCATGCCTTAATTCCAGCTACTCGGAAGGCTGAGGCGGAAGGATCGCTGGAGCCCAGCAAGTCGAGGCTGCAGTGGCCGGGAGCGGCCACTGCACTCCAGTCTGGGCGACAGAGTGAGACTCCAACTAAAAAAAAAAAAAAAACCCAAAATAGGACTACCATATGATCCAGAAATTCTACTACTGAGTATACATCCAAAAGAAGACAATGGAAAGGGATTGGCAGTAGCGGGAAACTGCCAGGGGAGAGGGGCGGGCACACCTCATCAACAAGGGTACCTGCATAATGAACATTTGTATACCTAACCCTGACTTGTACCCCATATATTTAAAATAAAAAATTTTTAAAAAGAGGAGGCAATGAGTATATCAAAGAGATATCTGCACTCCCATGTTTATTGCAGTATTAGTCACAGTAGCCAAGATTTGGAATCAACCTCAATGTCCATCAATAAATAAATACATAAAGAAAATGTGGTACATTTACACAATGGAATATATACTATTCAGCCATAAAAGAAGAATAAAATGATGTCTTTGTAACAACATGTTTGGTATGCTAAATATATCAAATGTATTTTCAACTTACAATAAGTCCATCAAGATGTAACCTTATATTAAGTTGAGAAACATCTGTATTTTGAAATAAGGTACTGTAATGCTTCTAGCTTTACTATTTTTTGCTCAAGATTGCTTTGGCTCTTTAAGGTCTTTTCTGTTCCCAATATAAATTTTAAGATTGGTTTTACTATTTCTGTGAAAAATGTCATTGAAATTTTAATGGAGATTGCATTGAATCTGTAGATCACTTAAAGTAATATGAACTTTTAAATAATATTCATTCTTCCAATTCATGAACATGAGATCTCTTTTCAGTTTTTAATGTTTTTCAGTTCCTTTCATCAATGGTTTGTAGTTTTGAGTGTATAGATGTTTTGCCTCCTTGATTAAATTTATTCCTAAGTGTTTTATTTTTTAAAAAGTGCTATTGCAAATTGGATTGTTCTTTCTTTTCCAGATAGTTCATTGTTAAGTGTATAGAAGTGCTAATTTTTGTAAGTTGATTTTGTATCCTGCAGTTTTCCTGAATTCGTTTATTAGTTTGAATTTTTTTTTTTTTTTTTTGAGTTGGAGTCTCACTCTGTCACCCAGACTGGAGTGCAGTGGCCGCTCCTGGCCACCGCAGCCTCGACCAGCTGGGCTTCGGCGAGCCTTCTGCCTCGGCCTTCCAAGTAGCTGGAACTACAGGCACGCGCTACCACGCCCGGCTAATTTTTGATTTATTGTAGAGATGAGGTCTCTCCAAGTTGCCCAGGCGGTCTCGAACCTGCGGGCTCAGGCAATCCACTCATCTCAGCCTCTCAAGACACGGGATTACAGGCTGAGCCACCTGTAATCTTTGTAGTCTTTTTATTTTATTTATTTATTTATTTCTAACCAGAGTATATTTATTGTACAATAAGCAATCCTACATCTTTCAGCTAGAAAAACACTACATCTGAATGGTAAAGACAATATACAATGAGTTAGGACACAACTAAAATTTAGCTTATTTTCTGGAGAAGGGGACACCACACGGCCATTTTTATGATCCAGAAATCTTTATTTTTGACACCTATTAAGCCATGAATTCATAGGGAATAGGTTCCAGAAGCTCGGGCTCCTTTACGTGGGTTCTCACAAAGTGTGCTTCTCTGGGTGGAGCAGGCTGGCCCTTCAGCTGAACCCACGTGCCTTTCTCCTTGGCTTCCTTCTTTTTCTGGTCATTTTCCTTCACGCGTTTCAGGAAGCTATCTCGACTCTTCGAGTGCTTATTATGCTCAATACGCACAGGAATTCTCTTGGCCAGAATCTTGCCCTTGACTTGTTTGTTAACAACCATGCCAACAGCATGCTGGGTGACCTTGTAGACTCTTCCTGTCTTGCCCTGGTAACATTTGTGGGGCATTCCTTTCTGAACAGTACCCATTCCCTTGATGTCTACAATATCACCTTTTTTGTAGATTTGCATGTATGTGGCCCAAGGAACAACTCGATGTTTCCTGAACGGCCTGGAGAACATGTACCGCGTGCTCCTCCTCTTTCCTTTGTGTTCGTCATTTTGGCGAATGACTGGAAGATGGCGGTTCCGGCCTAAAGACTTTTTTTGTAGTCTTTAGGTTTTTTTCTTTTCTTTTTCTTATTTGATTGCTCTGGAAGGACATCTAGTTTGAAAATTTTTATTTATTTATTTTTTTACATTTATTGAGACCAATGTTATGGCCTCACAGATGGTCTATTTGTGAATCTTCCTTGTGAATTAAAAAATGCATATTCCATTGTTTTGTGTAATGTACATCAAATAGGAAAAGGTGATTGGTCCTATTGTCTTCTATATTCTTACTGATTTTCTATCAATTTTCTGTTTTAGCTGAGAGACAAGTATTTTAATCTTCATATAAAGTTTTTACTTTGTCTATTTTCCTTTAAGTTTGGTTGATTTTTGATTTATATACTTTAGAATTCGGTTATTAAATACATAGACATTCAGGATTATACATATCCATGATGAATTAACACCTTTATCATTATTAAATGTTCCTCTTTATCTTTCGTACAAATTTTTTTCCTAAAGTTTTATCTTTTTCTGAGATTAGCAGAACTATTTTAGCTTTATTATGATTAATGCTTGCATGGTATATTTTTATTCTTTTCTTTAAACCCATCTGTGTCTTCTACTTAAGGCATTAAAAAAGTTTTTTTTATAATTGGGACTTTCTTTTATCCAGTCTAACAATCTTTGCCTCTTAATAATTTCATTTGATTGAATTTTAAAATGATTTAAAAATTTAGAATAGTTTTAGCTTTACAGAAAAATTTCAAGGATGTGACATAGCTCACATATTTCCTATGCTATTCGTATTTTATGCTAAAATTGTGCATTTGCCATTCTTAATGACGCAATAATCAGACGTTATTATTAATCTAATCAAATAAACACAGATGCAGGGCACAAAATGCAGGGTCAAAATAGTGATGTTGCGGGGTATAGGTGGAGATGGCTGTTCTTCTGCTCTTTCCTGCCTGGGAACTTGGCATTATTAAGATGACAGAATAAGACCATGGCAGGAATATAAACCACAGGTAGTGACCAGCCCATTGTTGGAAATCATCAGGAGCTCAAATTCAAAGGTATTAACGCAGTTGAGTTTGAGGACCTGGGGGACACTGCAGCAGAAAGTGTCAGCTCCTCACCCGGGCAGCCATTGCTAACACAGTTGCAATGGCGTCCACTTATGATAGGCAGACACTTCAGTAACCTTCAGATGGCCTCACATTGATCAAATGCCCTCAAAGGCAAGGAATTTTCACACTTAATTCCCCAAGAAGAGGAAGAAAAATATCTTGGTGATGAAACCCTTGAACAGAATGGCTGTTCTTTCTTATAGATTGCTTACCAGAAATTGGGGAGTGGTGATGTAAGAAGATTTACGCCAGGTTGTTATATATACCAAAAGAAAGAAAAAGACAAGCTCAGATCTTAATACTGGATTAGACCAAGAAAAATGCATTCTTTCATTCTGTTGTGGTTCTCCAGCAACATTGGATCATCTTTCCTCTTTGCTTTTTAGTTTTGATCTTGACATGAGAGAGTTCTTGGCTATTTGGAGCTCCCATAACTGTAATTCTTGCAATCATTTGGGGTCACCCTAATTTTTTAATCAATGAGAAATCATTACATGTAATAAGCTCATCACATGTCAATTTACTTAATATTCATTTTTTGAAATGTATTTTTAAAATAAACACATATTTAACTAATATTCAGTAATCTTCACACATCATATTTTAAAAACTAAAAAAGATATAGTTTGTTACTTTGTTAACTTTCAAAGTAAATCATCTTTGTTTATCTTTTTTTCTCCTAATTTTGCTTTTTTAAAAACTTTATCTTATTATAAAGATGTGGGGAACAAGTCAGGATCAGGTACATATGTAATGTATGTGCAGGTGAAGTTTGAGCCTCCAACTGGTCCTCACTTCCCCTGGTTTAGGATCAGGTACTCTTTGTGTTTTCCTGTGCTACCCCCCACTTCCCTGGCAGTGTCCTGTGGCTGTCAATCCCTTCCTTGTGATATTGTGGTTAATGTTCAGATATTTGGTTCATTGTTTCTGTGATAGATTGCTAAGAATGATTGTCTCCAATTCCATCCAATTTGCTGAGAAGTCCATGATTTTGTCCTTCTTTATGGCTGCATAATATTTCATCATGTATATGTGCCATATTTTCTTTATCCAGTCTACTTTTGGCGGGCAATGGGGCTGGTTCCATGTTTTTGCTACTGTAAATAGTGTAGCAATAAACATGCATGTGCAGGTGTCTTTTTTATTTTTATTTTTTTATTTTTTTATTTTTCTTCTTTTTCTTCTCTTTTTCTTTTTCTTTTTTTCAAGTTTCTTTTTTCTTTAAATTTTTTTTATTATGGTATTATGGGGTACAGTTAGGGGTTAGGCATACAAAAATGCTTCGTTCAGGCACCCTTGATGATAAGAGGTGTCTCCCCATCCCCAGACAGATATTTATCACCATTAATCCCATCGCCCCCCTCCCATAGCTTCCCACCACTGTCAGTCATTTTCTTGTGGTAGTACGTTGGATGATCAAGGTCTACTATATGAGTGAGAACATGTGATACTTAGTTTTTTATTTCTGTGACAGGTCGCTCAGTATTATGGACTCTAGTTCCATCCAGGTTGCTGCGAAATTCATGATTTCGTTTTTTCTTATCGGTGCATAGTATTCCATTGTGTATATGTACCACATTTTTTTAATCCAGTCCTCTTTTGATGGACAGCATGGTTGCTTCCAGGTTCTTGCTATTGTGAACAATGCTGCGATAAACATACGTGTGCAGGTATCTTTTTTATAGAG
>CAUYQG010198303.1:0-13445 GCA_963574415.1 Tarsius wallacei | reverse complement strand
TTTGGTCAGCCAGTTTTCCCAGCACCATTTACTGAATAGGTTCTCCTCTCCCCAGTAGTGGGTAGTGGAGTCTATCGAAGAAGAGTTGGTTGAGAAATTGAGGTTTTGCTTCTGGAATCTCAATTCTATTTCATTGGTCTACATGCCTGTTCCTGTACCAATACCAAGCTGGTAAAGTGCTTTAACACATCATTTCATTTTATCATCACAGAAACCCTGTGACAAAGATATTTGTTCTTTATTTTGCAAGTGACATTCATCCCATACTGCCTTAAGAAAAATGGACATTTTCGAGCTTGTGGTCCTGCATAGATCTGAACTTCAGGCATAGCTGGATCCAGGGACTCAAGCAACACCATTGGAACTCTCTATCCCTGTTTCTGAGCTCTGCCTTCCTGTGTTGCCTTCCCCCTAGGCAGATGCACTCCATGGTGGTCCTCAAGGCTCCTGGCAGCCCTCCCACCAGCTCAGCTCTTTAGATGACAAAAACCAACTCTTTCTCGGTCATTGCAGTGAAGCCCCAAGGAAAGCTCTCGTGGCCCAGCTGGGTTCAGGTGCTGACCCCTGCCCCAATCCCTGTGGTCAGGGAGCTATGGTACTTGGATTAACTACACCTGGTCATCCGCTCACCTCCAAGCAGAGGCTGGTGAAAGCAAGTCAGAGGCGTTGCCTGTTACGAATACAGCGATGACCTCCTGCCACCCACCCCGCCCGATAGTACCATATTTCCACATAGCCGTGCAGCCTGGTCTCATTTAATCATGCATGATCTCCAAACTCAAGTGGGTCTTAGTGTTGCCCAGCACGGATACTACCCCCCCAGCTCCCTTCCAACTTCTGCTTCCTAGTTCCTAGTTCTCCCATTTCTGTGGCAACCATTTTATTCTTCCTCCCTCCTCCCTAAACATCCATCACTCCTCAGCATCTACCATCTCGGCTGACCTTGACTCCTGCTAGCCTGAACAAACAAAAGCAACCATGCTACTATCAATGAATATTTACGGAGCACCCACCACATGCCAGACATTATTCAAGGTGCTTGGCATACAGCAGTGATCAAGAGAGACAGTCCCTGCCCTGGAGGAGTTGACACTCTACTGACAGATAATAACTGATGTGGTGCTTATGGTGTGCCAGACACAAAAAGACCCTATGAGTTACACACTTTTATCGCACCATCTTACAGATGAAAAAACTGAGGCACAGAGAGGTTAAGAAACATGCCCAAGGTCATGCATCTGGCCAGTGGTAGAGCGAGAATTTGAATCCAGGCAGTCTGGAGACAGAATGTGACTCTGTTCTGTGTGACCAGTGCCTGTTCATTCACCATCATCCGTACCCATTTCCTCTGCTTTCCCACCCACTATTAAGGATGCCACTATTCCCTGCTCCATGATTCTTTCATTCTCTTAGGCCAGTTGCCTTTACAAGATTGTAACTATGAACTCGAGCAGCTCAGACATTCATCCTCACATCTTCAGGAACTGTATGGAAACTGGGTTCTCCCCTGACAACGCCAGTGAGAATCCTGAGGAAGGCTCTGATTGGCTCAGCTCGTGCCTGCCCCTGTAGCTAAAAGCTGGTGTCTGTTAGCAAGGCATGCAGAGGGTTTGTGGGAGAGGGGCAGTGGCCAGACACCAACTCCCCCAGCCTTCTGATGGAGGGCCCCCCAATTTTCTTGTGTGCAGGTGGAGGTTCTGGCACTTGGGACTCTGCAAGGCCATTGCTCCCCTGCAGGCTGCCTGGGATGCCTTCTCCCAGCCTGTTCCAGCCAGTCGTAACCAGATGCTGATCCATCTTCTCCTGTGTGGCTCCCTGGCTGCTACTGCCGCGGGTTTGACCCATCACTGGCTGGTGTCCTCGCTGCTTTATCCTCTAGGACCTTCAGCCATGATGGCTATTGTCTGTGGCCTCCTGGTCTTCATGGGCCTGGGCCTGGTGCCCCCAGTCCGCTGCCTGTTTGCACTCAGTGTGCCCACCCTGGGCACAGAGCAGGGCCGCCGACTGCTGCTGTCATATAGTACTGCCACCCTGGCCATTACTGTGGTGCCAAACGTCCTGGCCAATGTAAGCGCAGCAGGACAGGTGCTGAGGTGTGTCACCGAGGGCTCCCTGGAGAGTCTGCTCAACACCACTGACCAGCTGTGTGCAGCATCCAGAGCTCTGGATCCTGCAGGCCGAGTGGGCAGCCGAGACCTGACATTCGAGACCCAGGGCAATGGCTCTGCCTTCTGGCTTCACATGTGTGGGGTCACTCAGCAGATCCTGGAGGATTTCTCTGGCCTGGAGTCCCTGGCCCAGGCAGCGGCGCTGGGGATTCAGCGGGTGGTCACAGGGCTGTTTGTGCTGGGCCTGCTTGTAGAGTCAGCCTGGTACCTGCATCGCTACCTGACGGACCTGCAGTTCGACAATATCTACGCTACACAGCAGCTGACCCAGCGGCTGACACAGGCCCAGGCCACACACCTGGTGGCCCCTCCACCTGCCTGGCTGCTCCGGGCAGCCCAGCCGAGACTGTCCCAGGAGGAGCTGCTGAGTTGTCTCCTGAGGCTTGGGCTGCTCGCCCTGCTCCTGGTGGCCACAGCTGTGACAGTGGCCACAGACCACATGGCCTTCCTCCTGGCACAGGCGGCTGTGGACTGGGCTCGGAAGTTGCCCACTGTGCCCATCACGCTCACAGTCAAGTATGATGTAAGTGTGAAAGTGTGAAGATGGACAAAGCCATTTCCTTGAGGGAAGCGGGAGGATTGGTTCAACCCTTGACTTGCAATTAAATTTCACCTGCTAAGTCATAACCCTTGAATGGCCACTAAGGCCCTGGGCTGTGAGTAGATGGACTCACTTGATTCCCACAATAGCCCTATAACGTTCTATTTTCAAGGGGTTCTATTTTCATTCCCGGTTCCAGGTAAAGATGCTGATATCCAGAGTCCTTAAGATAACCTGCCCCCAAGGTCACTTTTTTGACAAGTGGCAGCATGTTCTAGACTCATTTTCCTCATTTGTATAAATTGGATCATCCTCTTCACCCTACGAGGCTAGTGTGAGTCTTAAAGTGTGGTCATGTCTCTAAAAGCTCCATGCCACATTAAGAGATGTTTGATAAATAGTGCCTATTGTTAATAGTGCAAATCTGTGTGAATCAGACTGGAGGAGGGCTTTGGAAGGTCTAGGTCAGGAGTCAGCCAATCATGACCCCAGGATAAATCCAGCAACTTCCTGGTTTTGTAAATAAAGTTTTATTGGAACTCAGTCATGCCATTTGCCTATGTATTGCCCATGGCTGCTCTACCCCACAAAGCCCAAAATATTTACTATTTTAATAATAGTATATAAATGTCTACTGTCTACTTACAATTGGATGTATTTACTATCAGATCAAGAGTTGTGTTTTTTATCTTTTCTTTTGCCACAAAACTTTTTATTTTTTATTTTTAATAGTGAGATCTCAGCCAGGCATGGTGGCTCACACCTGTAAACTCAACCTCCAGCCAGTTAGGTCTTATAATAGTAACTATCGGCATTAACCAACCCTACTTAGCTTTTCTTCATATCTGCACCCATGCTTCAGGAGGCTGAGGTGGGAGAATCACCTGAGCCCAAGAGATTGAGGCTGCGGTGAGCCATGATGGTGCCACTGCACTCCAGGCTGGGTGACAGTGAGACCCCAACTAAAAAAAAAAAGGGGGTGGGGAGAGAGATCTCACATAAAAGTCCACTGTATAGAACATACCAAAGTGTCAGACCCTGAGCTAACAATAAAAATAGACTATCAAGTATTCATGATACACTAGGAAAGTGTTTTTCAAGCTGCACAAAATCAATGTAATCAATTTAGGGGATCATGGCCAGCTATTAAAAAATACTAGAAAATTATTGGAGTATATTGTAGGTGATAAGGGTGAGTATTGTTTTGTGAATTTCTCTTCGATTAGAATACAATCTGTGCTTTGAAGGTAAAATGCATTTCTTACGGTAGAGAAAGGTGTCGGGCAATGTTCTGTGTTCCCTGATTTACTGTATTTCATAAAATCTAAGAGGCCATTAATTACAAGTCACATCATTAATTTTATGTATCCTTAGGAGAGAAAACACTACCAATTAAACCTTGACACAATGCTTTCTTATCCCTTAGAGTTTCAGTTGTATTTGTACAGAATAGTTCACACATTATCTCACACAGTCTTATTTTATATCTTTCTCATGTATACATAAAAAGAAAAATAGGAAAGTAACTGGTTAGTTTTCCTAAAACGCGCTGCCATACGAGTCCGACCAACTCTTCTGAATGACTCGTGCCAAGAAGCCTGTGTCCTATGTCTGAGGCTTCTCCCTGACGCCATTCTCTGTGCCTTGAAGTGCAGAGACACCCCACAATTATCTCCGGCATTTTCTTCCAAGCCACGGACACCCACTCTACAAATTTCGGTGCCAACACTCTCTGATCCTCTGGGAAAGCCTGAGTCAGCCATACCCACTCCTCATGGCTTTAATGTTTTTTTAGCTTTTCTGGGGGTTCAGGGAGTGTCTCCTACTTTCAACAGAAGCATCTAGGGCACGGCAGGCCAACCTTCCGCTCCTGGGTTAGCAACTCAATGTAACCCAGCTCTGTATATTCGCACAAACCTCCTTCTGGAGGATGTTCCTTGGTGAGAAAATACAAGGTAAGGGTGATCCCTCAAAAGCGAATATTTGCTTCCCTAGTGTCACATGTATGTCCAGCTGCTCTCCCCTCAAAAGGCACTGTAATCATTCACTTCTAAGCTGAACCAAAGCAGGATTATTTTGGGGGACATCTTGAAATGGCCATCAAACTCCACCCACATGCCGACAACGCATATGACCTAACTGAGATGATGGCGTGAGCCCTCAGGCCAAGTTTCTGCCTGCACATGCAGGGTCAACGGCCTTGGCTGCTGGACGCAGTTACACATTTTATTGACTATAAGTCACCTTCTGATTTCAAAGATGCTAAAATGTGGAAAAATATGCATCTCGAAACGGATGAAGTAAGGTAGTTCCTGTCAAAGCCACTGTGATCCTATGAGATAGATGTGACTATTATCATCCCCATTTTATGGATGAAGATATTGAGGCTCAGAGAAGTGGAGAAACTTGCCCAAATTCATCCAACTCCTAAGTGGTGGACCAGGGCTGCCCTGTGATTCTGTGGGGCCCAGACATGTTTACCTTCATGGGGCCCGTCCTTCCTAAACAATCGATGACGGCAATGGTAAAAGACAAATATATTAATATTAGTGAAACATAGACTTCTGCTTAAAAGTTCATTTTGTTCTTCTGATTGTAAATGAAATAAAACATGTCCGTAGGCTCCCACAACTGTGGGTCCCAGCACTTGCCTACTGTGCTTCACAGAGAAGCAGGCCCTGGCAGACAAGGATCCATCCTAGTCTGTCTCCAAAGTTCCAGTGGTTAGCCTCTGATCTCCCTTCCTCTCCAGATACCACGCTTCCATGTTCTGACATACCCATGGAAACCGTTGAGCTGGGTGCTTATGAGCAGGATGGGGGGCCCACCCCAGCAGGGACTGAGCCCTGGGTGGCTGCAGGTAACCCATGGTGGCTTTGGGCTTCTCGTCTTTTCAACGAGGCTCCACCCCACAGGACTGTGCATATTCGATGGTACTAGTCACTAATGACTCACAGGAGTAAATGCCCATAAATATGAATTTGTTTTCTCTAAAATACTCTGCTCAAAGACAATAATGGCAATAGTCACATTTGGATGGTGCTTTTTTTGACAAAGCCTGTTTCAGACTCCCATTCTCATTTGGTCCTCCTCAAACCCTGGGAAGCGAGGGTTATTTCTGCACCCAGTTTGCAGATGGAGGCTGGGAAGGCTGGGCGAGCCTCCCCGAGTGGTGCGGGACAGGCGGTGGTGGGCCCGTCTGTTGACTGACGTTTTTCCTCCTTTTTGAAGGCGGCCTACAGTGTCCTGAGCTTCATCCCCTTCCTATTCAACCAGCCGCCCGCGGAGAGCGGCTTCCAGTCCAAACACAGCTCCCACCAGTGGGAGCTCGGCCTCACCTCGGCCCGCTGCACGCTGCTGCCTGCCCGGCGGCCCAGCGCCGCTGCCCCCCTGGCCGCTGGGACCCTGCAGCTCCTGGCCTGTTGCACAGTGCTCCTGGAGGCCTACGCCCGCCGCCTGCGGCACGCCATCGCCGCCTCCTTCTTCACCGCCCAGGAGGCAAGAAGGGTCCGCCACCTGCAGGCCCGGCTCCAGCGAAGATATGACAGACACCGAGGCCAGCAGCTGCCGTCCGGGACCCTCTCCTGAACCGGACACGCGGGCCTGCCTGCAAGCCCCGGCGTGGATAGACAGGCTGGCGGCATGCTGGACGCCTGGAAGAACCAGGAGCAGCGTGTCAGAGCTTTGGAGCTGCCCAGGCCAGACCGCAGCTGTAACCTTGGCCCTTCTGTGGCCTCCCTGTGTGATCTCGGGCAGGTCTCCTCACCCCTCTGAGCCTAGGTTTCTACATCTGCATAATGACTGCATGATGACAATGGATGTGACCTACTTTGCACAAGGGAATGTGGTAAGGAGGTATTGGCATGATAGGCCTGGATCAGCAGTAAGGGACTATGCAAAGGTCAAGTCAAGGATGTGCAGTGACCTCACTGCGTTCTTCCAGGCCGTTGGTAGGTGGGTGGGGGCTCTCAGCCGCATCACCCGCCTTCCCTGTTAGATGGAGACTTTGCATCACGAACTTACCTGAATGCTCCTGGAGCTTAAGTATATGCCTTGGAATCCTCCAAGCTTATTTATGGTAATCTAAAATGTTGGTTGTATAAATAAGTGTATTTATTAAGTCTTAGATTATGTTATTCCTCTGCCTCAGATTCCTTCAGGGACTTCCTGTCTAGAATTGCCAGGCTTAACAAATAAAAACACAGGACACCCAGTTCCATTTGAATTTTTGATAAACAGCAAATACTTGTTTAGTTATAAGGAAAACTTAAGACAAATTAAATTCAGCAGAGTTTAACTGGGTGAAGAGTGTAGCCCCCAGAACCAGAATAGGTTCAGAGCGACTCTGGGGCTGCCACAAGGCTGGTAATATTTATAAATGGAACAAGAGGTACAGAGACAGCTGATTGATTGGCTGCAGCTTGGCATTGCCTTGTTTGGACAGGGCTTGAACAGTTGGCTGCCTGTGATTGATCAAAATTCAGTGATTGGTACAAGAGCAGGCTACAGTTCACTATGTACAGAGAAACCTGAACTGAAAATATCCAAGGAGGCAGCTTTATGCGTTATCATTTTCCTTTCAGAAGAGAAGAAACAGATTCAGAGAGGGCCAGGATTGAAGCCCAAATAGTCAGACGGCCACAGTCCATGATCTTAACTGGCCTCTCAACTAAATGTACGGTCCCTGTTGACATCCACACTCAAATCAGTTTATCTCTTCAGCTCTTCAGACATAACCAGGATTATAAATTGGGTGGGTACTCATTCATTTGTTGTTAAAGAGCACTGATATGTCACTAGTTATTTAGCCCTCCCATAGATGGCCAGGTGGTGTGTAATTTTTGCTACTGTAAACAATACTGCGATGGACATCTTTGCACATGCCTCCTTATCCACATCAGACGTTTTCCTCAAAGTAGATGTAGAATTTTCTGAAATACATGGGCTACTTTTGAGGTTTTCATTTTCAAGTGTGTTAGTTGGTGTGTCAGACAGACATCTAAGATGGCCCCCAATGACCCCTTCCTCCTGGTGTTCATGACCTTATGTGATCTCCTCTCCCTGAACATGAATAGGACCTGGACCTGCTGCTAGCTAATCAAATAGGAAAAAAACAATGGGATGTCACTTCTGTGATTAGGTTACATGGAGTCATAATTTCCATTTTTTTTTCAGTTGGAGTTTTACTCTGTCACCCAGACTGGAGTGCAGTGGCATGCTCATAGTCACCCCAACACCAACCCACTGGACTCAGGGGATGCTTCTGCCTCAGTCTTCCAAGTAGCCAGAACTACAGGAGCACGCTACCACGCCCAGCTAATTTTTTGATTTATTGTAGAGACGAGGTCTCACCATGTTGCCCAGGCTGGTCTCAAACCCACAGGCTCAGGCAATCCTCTTACCTCGGCCTCCCAAAGTGCTGGGATTACAGGCATGAGCCACTGCACCCAGACCATAACTTCCATCTTGCTAATGAACTTTCCCTCTTGCTTTCTTCTTGGTGTGCACCCTTGATGAAGTAAGATGTCATGTTGGTGATCCCACAGAGAATAAACTGAGGCCACCTCTAACAATAACCAACTGAGGTGCCAGGCCTATTGCCCTCAAGGAATTGCATTCTGCCAATGACCTTCTAAGTGAGCTTGGAGGTGGAATCTTCCCCTTCTGGGTCTTCAGTTAAGACCCAAGACCTGGCTGACGCCTTGACTATAGCTGGTCAGAGACCCCGAAGCAGAGGACTCAGGGAAACCACATCCAGACTCCTGAAACACAGAAGCTATGAGATAAGAAGTGTTGTTGTTTTAAACCACCTCATCAGTGATCATCTGCTATGCATGCGTACTTAAGGAATACAGCTGGGATCCCCCAGAGCCACCCCTACAAGGGTTTACATGCAGGTAGCTTAATTAGGAGGTGAGTCCAGGAAGTACCAGGAAGGGAGTGAGAGAAGACAGGGAAAACAACATAACCAGGATGCATGACTGAGCAGGTGAGTGCTGTGGGCAGCTGACATTCAGTCCCTCTGTGGCCTTCTGGGAAATGGTAGGGGTTTTCCCCCAGGGGGCAGGGAACCTGGGTATTTATTCCTTAACTCTCAGCTGTCACAGTGGTAGGAAAAAAGTTTTTTCCTTCTATACTCAACACTCAACACAGAACACTTCTGAGATCAAAGCGTGTGGGGACTTTGCGATTCTCACATGGACACCAAATGCAGAGCCTCTGATTCAATTCTATTCCGACTCTATTGACCTGCAGTCAGAATCAGGCCCCACAGGCTAAGGGCCCCGTCCCACAAGACGGTCCCCACTTCAGATGCCAATTGCAAGTAGTAGATTGCCACCTACTGGCTATACACTGGGGCGGGCTCCCATGACTCTCTTCTTGGGTATATTAATTTGCTGGAATGGTTCATAGAACTTAAGGAAACACATTTACCCACTTATTATGAAGAAGGTTACAACGAATACTGATGATCAATCAAACGGAAGACGCACATAGGGCGAGGATGGGGGAAGAGACGCAGAGCTTCCTGACCTCACTAGTTGTGCCGCCTGAAGCTCTCCGAACCCTGCAGTCCAGGGATTTCTATGGAGGCCAAACCACGTAGACATGATTGACTACTAATTCCATCTCGAGCTCCTTTCACCTCCTTGGAGGATGGGGTGTGGATACTGAAAGTTCAAAGCTTCCATGACTTGGCCTTTCTAGTGACACTCCCATCCCTCAGGAAATTCCAAGGGACTTAGGAGTGCTTTGTCAGACATTCCTGTCACCTCAGAAATTGAAAAGGTCTGAGTTCTGTCAGGAACAGCAGTCAAAGGCCAAATATTAGAACAAAAGATTCTCCTAGCATCCTTATCTACAAGGAGCTCTGTGTCAGGAACTGGAGGTAGAATGTATGCAAGAGATGGATGTCGTATTGCTTCACACACTGGCCCAGGGCTGCTTCTGGTGATGGGGTCAGAGAGAAGATGCCTTCCAGAATGGAGTCCCCAGAACTCACAAGAGGATGCCCACAGCCTATGTGGGAACTGGACATGCCAAGTGGACACGGGCGGGGCTCTGACAGCATCTTCTCCCCCATCTATACTGGGAAGAATGTAAGAGTGGGAGCAGTAAGTTCAGATTCCACCCTTAGCTGCTATGTGACGTTGAACACATCGCCAAATCTCCCTGAGCCCCGGGTTCCTTTCCCCTTTGATGGGGATGACAGAGGAAGCTCACATCTGTGCGAGATAAGCACGGGAGGAACATCTTGGCCCTTAACATGCTTGGTTTCCACTAACATTCTATTCATTTTTTCAACAAATATTTGTTGAACACCTACTACGTGTCAAGCCCTGTGCTATACTCTGATGATACCATTTGCACAAGCTCTATAGGGGGCTTGCGTTCAAGAGATTGGCAGCAGACAAACTGAAAACTAAGTAACCAAGATCATTTCATACAGAGACAGAGGCTACGGAGGGTGTGGGATAGAGTGGCCGTGGAAGACCTCCCTGAGCAAATGTCATGTGAGTTGAGATTCAAAGAACGAGCCAGAACTAAGCATGCAAAGAGAAGGGGAAAGAACATTCTAGGCAGAAGAAACTTCACAAATGTGATGTTTCCAAAGGACAGAAAAGAGGATAGAGGTAGTTAGATAGCTTGCCTGAGGCTCTGACTTTTTCAGGAACCCCCTCACCAGACCACCTGTTGGGCGACACGCCCAAGGAAGAGAGAAAAGTGATAGCTAATTCCAGCCTTGCTGACAACCCCACTTAGTCTCAGGACCTTATGCTCTGGCCTAGGGACACAGGAGCTCAGAGCTGGGACCCCGTGTTGGGGTACTTTCTTCTGTCTTCTATCCATAGCCTTCTGGGGGTAGGCATGTGGGTCATGATCGTGCCCACAGATGAGAACTTGAAGTCCAGAGAGGATTATGGGATTTTCCTAGAGCCACAGTGGTAAAGCTAACTTTTTTCCTACCCAAGGAAGACACCTGGACTCCCAAACAAGTGATGGGGGAGGGGCCTTATGTCCCTTGTTTGGAGCAGAGGAGCTGGCCCTGGGGTCTTCCAGGTAGAGACCTTGAGTTGTCAAAGGACTTGAAAAGGTGGCAATGCTGGGCACCCTCTGCTGGCTGTCATAGGCCTATCCCAGGGACAAGAGTAAAGAGGGAAAGAAAGGGCCAAGGAGAAGTGAGGGCCAAGTCGCCCACTGTCTACCTCTCTCCCCGCCTGGAACTGCATTCAAGTGCTGAGTTCCAATCCTACACCAGCACGTGCTGGCTAGGGCAACGATGTCAGCAGATTCTGCATCCGCTCCGTGTCTCAGCGTTTCCAAGTGTGGACTGAGGGTCGTGATACCTAAGTGCTGAGTCAATGCCAGGGGAGTGGGGGGTGACAGGCATTGGAAAGAGTCAGAGAATAATGAGTCTTGCTTATTGGTACACTTCGCAATTATTTTTAGAACCATTTTATTGAGGTATAATTTATACATGATAAAATCCACGCCTTGCAAATATACAGTCTAATAATTTTGAGTGAATTATGTTGCTGTGCAAACATCACCACTTTCCAGTTTAAGAGCATTTACGCTACGCTAAAAAGTTCCTTCATTCCTGTTTCAGTTCAGCCTCCACCTTCACTCTCAACCCAAGGCAGCTGCTGATCTATCTCTGTCTCTACAGTTTGGCCTTTTCTGGATATTTCACATAAATGGTTCATACAATAGGTGGTCTTTTGTGCCTGCATTCTTTCACTTAGCACAATAAAAGTTTCTTCATGTTATAGCATGTATCAGTAGATCATTCCTTTTTAGTGCTGAGTGGTAGTCCATTGTGTGAATGTGCTACAATGTGTCTAATCACCAGTTCTTGGAAATTTGAATTGTGTCCAGTTTAGGGCTATTATGAATAATGCTGCTGTGAACATTCACATACAAATCTTTGTGTGGATATATCTTTTTCATTTCTCTTGGATAGATACCTTAGGAGTGAAATCTCTGAGAAGTGTGGAAGGTGTATGTTTAACTTTTTAAGAACAAAATTGCCAACTGCTTACTAAAGAGGCTGCTCCATTTTACATATCCGCCAATAGTGTATAATGCTTCCAGTTTCTCCATTTCCTTGAAAACATTTGGTGTGATCTTTTTTTGGATTATAGCCATTCTAATGGATGTTCTAATCTACTTTCCCACTAACAATATGAACATATTTTCATACACTTAATATCTCTTCTTTGGTGAAATGTCTGTTCAAACATTTGCCCAATGTTTATTGGGTTGTTTGTCTTATTTTGGGGTTATGAGTATTCCTTACATATTCCAGATACAAGTCCTTCTTCAGATACATGATTTGTAAATATTTTCTCCTAGTCTGTGGCTTGTCCTTTTTTTTTTCTTGGTGATGTCTTTCAAAGAGCAGAAGGTTTAATTTTGACAAAGTCTAATTTATTACCTTTTTTGCAGATTGTTCTGTTTGTTTCATAACTAAGAAATCTTGGCCTAACCCACCATCACAAAGACTTTCTTCTATAAGTTTTCCAGTTTTAGCTCTTATATGCATATCCATGCTCCATTTTGAGCTAATTATTGTTATGTTCTGAATAAGAGTCTTTTTTTTTTTTTTTACATATGGATGTCTGATTCTCTGAGCAGTTTGTTAAAAGACCTCATTAAATTGCCTTTGCATGTTTGTCACAAATTGATTAACCATTAATGGGGATTTATTTTTGGACTCTCTATTCTGTTCAATTGATTGAGTTCTCTGCCTCCAAGTCAGTGCTACACTGTGATGTCTGCTATAGCTTTTCTTTTTTTTTTTTTTGAGTTGGAGTCTCACTCTGTCGCCCAGACTGGAGTGCAGTGGCCGCTCCCGGCCACCGCAGCCTCGACCTGCTGGGCTCCGGCGATCCTTCCGCCTCAGCCTTCCGAGCAGCCGGAATTACAGGCACATGCTACCATGCCCAGCTGATTTTTTGATTTATGGTAGAGATGAGGTCTCGCCAAATTGCCCAGGTGGGTCTCAAACCCGCGGGCTCAGGCAATCCACTCACTCAGCCTCCCAAGGCGCGGGATTACAGGCTGAGCCACCGAGCCCGGCTGTTTCTTTTCTTATTAACTGGCCTTGAGTTGTTTACCATTTCTGTATCTCTCTTTACCTGGGTAGTGAATTTATAATCCCATGGACAGAGACTAAATGTACCTACCACAGACTCTAGTCCTGGGAGGCAGTATAAAATAGTGAAGTGAGAGAACTTTCTGTGATGATAGAAATGCTCTTATGTGATTGTTAGCATTTTTATTTATGCTGTGTGTATATTTCTGTGTGTTATTAAGTAATTACACTTATCTCTGCCACCCAGAAATAGTAACATTCAGGTGTTCACTTCTTTATTTATTAATTGTAAATTTCTAGCTTTTCATAAAACTTATTAGTGCCCCTGTAGATCTAGGTACTCGGGAGGCTAGGTGGGATGATCACTTGAGGAGTTTGAGCTCTGATTGCACTATTGCACTCCAACCTAGGTGACAGAATGGGACCCTGTCTCCTGGAGAAAAAAAAATGTACTAGTGGATTTGTGTGAATAAATTTAAAAATTTTTTTTTTTTTTTTTTTTTTTTTGAGTTGGAGTCTCACTCTTGTCACCCAGACTGGAATGCAGTGGCCGCTCCCGGCCACCGCAGCCTTGACCTGCTGGGCTCCGGCGATCCTTCCGCCTCAGCCTTCCAAGTAGCTGGAACTACAGGTGCGC
>CAUYQG010198302.1:0-16315 GCA_963574415.1 Tarsius wallacei | reverse complement strand
CAGCATTTAATCAGCGTTTAGTATTTTATGCAAGCATTAAATTTTTAATGATGTAATAAAGGTTATTTGCATAAATATTTTTGAGTCATCAACAAGCCAAGAATAATAACTTGTAATTAAATAAAGTTAGTCAGTTGTGCTATTAATCAAGTGAATCTGGCTATAGTATTAAGATAATTGTGTTGATTTCAGAGTAAGAGTAAATATTTCTCCCTAGTTATCAATGATTATAATCACAGAAAGTTTAAAAGTCTCTTATTTGGACTGGGCATGATGGCTCGCCTGTAATTTCAGCAATTTGAGAGGCTAAGGTGACAGGATTGCCTGAGCCCATGGGTTTGAGACTAGCCCGGGCAACTTGGCAAGACCTCATCTCTACAACAAATCAAAAAATTAGTCAGGCATGGTGGCGCGCGCCTGTAGTTCCAGCTACTTGGAAGGCTGAGGAGGAAGGGACACCTGAGCTCAGCAGGTCGAGGCTGCGGTGGCCATGAGCATGCCACTGCACTCCAGCCTGGGCGACAGAGTGAGACTCCAACTCAAAAAAAAAAATTCTCTTATTTGGGTAGTGACCTACTCTGTTATCTATTAGAGACACAGTTCATTTATATGCACAGATATTTTAGAACTTATTATTTAATAGAGGATATATTTTACAAGGAAAAGATACTAATGAACTTTTTATGCCCCAGATGTCCTTTGATATGCAAGAAAATATAAGCTTTTTTTTTTTTTTAAGAGGAGAGGTGATAAATACAGTCTCTTAGTATAAAGAATGTAAATTTGTATTAAATGTCTTTAGTGGTCAGAGCTTAAACCTAATTCATGGTGAGTTGGAAAGTTAAAAATCTCACAGCTGAGCACGATGGTCCCTGCCTGTCATCCCAGAGCACTTTGGGAGGTGGAGGCAAGAGTATTGCCTGGGCCCAGGTATTTGAGACCAGCCTGGGCAACTTGGTGAGACCTCATCTCTGTGATAAATCAAACAACTAGCCAGGCGTGGAGTGATGCATACCTGTGATTCCAGCTACTTGGAAGGCTGAGGCAGGAGGATAGCCTGAGCCCGGCAGGTTGAGGCTGTGGTGAGCCATGATCATGCCACTGCACTCCAACCTGGGTGACAGGGAGACACCAACTCAAAAAAAAAACGTCTTTCCTGTCAGATTTGAATCAGCCTAGTTGTGCTAACTCTGACATGAATCAAGAGGTTTCAAGATGACTCTGTATCTCACAGTCTATTGTGAGGCCTTCACACACCCACCATCATACAAATATATTAAATACACACAGGCAGAAATGAAAGCCAGGGGAACCAGCCCAGGGAGCAGCTCATGAGACCTATGCACTGACTGTCATCTGGCAGGTTTAGTGATTCCCTCAGAGTGCCAATGCTGCAGGTGGTGAGGACCACTTCTGGGCATGAAAGAGACCTCAGGTTCTCAGGGCAGAGCTTCTGAGGGCAGCTTGGCCAGGCACACTTCCTTTGTGGACGTTGTGGCCCTCTGCAGGGATGCCTACAGTCGTTATCTTCAGCTGCCTTTTGGCTTCACTTTCTCTGGTCTCAGGGGGACCTGACCACAGTGGGTGTCATCACTTTATCCCCCCATACTTGTGCCCATCACTTTGAGGGGACAGCAGTGTCACTGTAACCTGGGTCACTTGTCGTAAGTGACTCCATTTATATAAGGATCATAAAACATCCTTGTATAACAAGAGCTGAGGAAAGAGTGAAGCAGACCCCAGAGATAGGTGAGCTTGTAGAGAGCAACACATCACACAATAGAGTCAGTTTTTATGTCTTTTTTTAGCTGAATATTTTATTAAAATCACACATATGTATCTGTTACATAATACCCATACGTAAGATAGAAAACAAGTCTGAACGTTATGACAGAAGATCTCTGACTTGTATACGTGAATCCTAAAAAACTTGAAAATTAGAAAACTGAGTGAATAAAAGCTGAGGAGGCAGGGACTCATCCCAGAGAAAGAAGATACCTCATTATGTCTGTTTCAACAGTCCTGGTCTCCTTTTAAGTTCAGAAAGCCCTATGGCCATTGAGACGACCAACAAGTGTAAAATGGTGCAGACTGTAAGCACTACGGAGACCTAGAATTACTGTTTCCCGGGATCTTTAGTTTTTACGTCTTTCAAAGTTTCTTCACATTTGACATTTAAGACGACTTAACTCTCAAAGAGTTTTAGTGTAGATTTTTAATACAGGTTGCAGATTTTAATACGTCCATTGGAATGGAATGGCAAGGAACCTTGAACTTATAATTTAAAAATTTAGTTAATTAAAAAATATTTAATTTCTAAAAGTGTGGAAAATTGATAATCACTGGGTTGCAAAAAATGTTCTTTTTGCTGATAGTGATTATAATGTGGCTAGTTGGATAATAATTTGTTCATGTTGGGAGTGTCTATTAATTATATAAAATTACGGGCAGGGTGACACACACTTTGTGATAACACCGTGAATACAGCCCGAAGGCGGGAGTTGGAGTCTGGGGAGGAGTTCTGGGGTTGGTCAACCTGGGATGTTCCCTTCCCCTCCGGCTCCATATCTGTCTAGGCATGGTGGTCATGCTGAGGGACATGGGCAAAGCGTTCTCTGCTTCTGCTTGCCAAATCTTGCATCTATGCTTAGTGAATGTTCCTGTGCGTCCCTCCTTGAGAAAGTTGGCCCCCCAGCTGGTTCAGACAAGATTGAGCATGTCTGGATCAATACCCATAACCTTTGATTACCTTTTTAGTTTACCTTTAGTTGTTCATTATAATACTAAAAACCCCACTCCAGAAAGAAATCACAGCTGTTTTTGTGTACATGTGATGTATATATAAATGTGTTCTAACACAATGCTTGTGTACTAGAAATCTCACCCTTTTCACACTTAACCCCACACTTTGCCATATGTCAAATGCTAAGTGATCTACGTGCTTTTTACAATCAGGAGTGGCTTTTGCTTGTCCATCTGACTGCTCCTGGACCCCCTGCCCTGTAAGTAAGTTTCTGAATAAAACCTACATCTCGTCCACTGTGTCTTGGTCATTTCTTCAGCCTCTCAGACACAGTGTCTTCCCTTTAGGGTCTTTTGGGGTCCAGTACTACACAATATAATTCATGTTTTAAAAGTAAGTAATACTGAATATAGCTCTTACAATTTAAAGCAAAATATCCTCAAGTAGAATTAGTATTGAAATTATTTAGGAGACTACTATCTTTTATTCATAGCTATAACTTGCTTTAATTAAATATGCTTTTTTAATTTGATGATCAGAGGGTCATAATTTAAAGAGTGAAGGCTCCACTTTGGATCCTGTTTCTTTTCAAAAGATTCTTTGCCAACATCCTTCTACTTTCTTGTCCATTCTTATGATCTGCTCTTCCCAAGTAAGCAAAAGCTGTGCAGTAAGGGTAAATGTCAAATCTTGATTTCAATTCGCTGATATGATTAAAGCAGGAAAAGACATAATAAAACAATTATGGTCTCACACTAATAATTTATTTATAGTCGGCTCACCATATCTGTGGGTCATCCATCTAGGAGTTCAACCATTCACAAAGAGAACATATTTGGAAAAAAATAAAAATTCAGCAATAATAAATGATACAAATAAAAAACAATAAATTGTAACAATGAATTTCACAACATTTGTATTGAATTAAGCATTACAAGTAATCTAGAAATAATTTAAAGTATATGAAGAACATGGGAGGATGTGAATAGGTTATATGCAAAGATTATGTCTTTTTATACAAAGGGGTTTGAACTTCTCTGGATTTTAGTACTCCTGGGGGTCCTGGAACCAATCCTTCCTGGATATCAAAGGACTATGTATTTGCTTATTTTGACTCATTGCTTCAATAAATAACTTCTTTCATTCATTTTAACTAAGCATTTTAATAAATGTTAACTATACATATATATATTTTTTTTATTTTTAATTTTTTGCAGGGCGCTTGACCTACAGCAATGTGATCTCTTGCTTTTTTGTAAGGGAAAGTGTTACTGGCAAAGTCAGCTTTGCCATCGAAATGGGGTTCTTTCCTGTCTGGTGTCACAAAGTCAGTATATAAAACCAAAAGTGGTATAAAACAGAACAAGCTTTAAGTCTACGGTCAGCTAGTACCAATCTTACTGAAATTGTCCCCCCAAATTGATGAGGGATTCCTCTCTAACTAATTCTAAAAAACCAGTATTACACTGATACCAAAATCAGGCAAGGAGATGACAACAACAACAAATAGAAAACTACAGGGCTGTATCTCTTATGAATGTAGGTGCGAAAATTCTTAACAACATACCAGCAAACCAAATTCAACAGCATATCAAAAAAAACCAATCTATCACAACCGAGTGGGTTTCATTCCAGAGATGTAAAGATGGTTCAATACCTGCAAATTAATAAATGTGATTCACTACATAAACAGAAGTAAAAACAAAAACCATGGCATCACCTCAACAGATGCAGAAAAGGCATTTAATAAAATCCATCATCCCTTCATGATAAAACTCCTCGACAAACTGGGCATCAATGGAACATATCTCAAAATAATAAGACCCATATATGACAAAGCCACAGCCAACATCATATTTAATGGGAAAAAGTTGAAAATATTCCCTTTCAGAACTGGAACAAGACAGGGACATCCACTCTTACCACTTTTATTCAACATCATAATGGAAGTCTTAGCAAAGGAAATCCAGGAAGAGAAAGAAATAAAATGCATTCAAATTGACAAGGAGAAAGTCAAACTATCCCTGGTCACAAATCCTTTTCTAGATTGTACAACTAGAAAGCCCTAAAGACTCCTCTAAGAGACTTCTAGACCTGATAAATGACTTCTGTAAACTCTCAGAATACAATAATCAGTAGTATTTCTGTATATCAATAGTGCTCAAGCCAAAAACCAAATCAAGAGCTCAATCCCATCTACAATAGACACGAGAAAAATAAATTACGTAGGAATTCACTTATTACGTAGGAGGTGAAAAACCTCTACAAGCAGAACTGCAAAACACGGATGAAAGAAAGTGTAGAAAGCAAAAATAAAAGGAAAAACACCTCATGTTCATGGTTTAAAATAGTTAACATTTTTAGAAGGACCATACTGCTCAAAGCAATCTATAGATTCAATGCCACCCCTGTCAAAACACCAACATCGTTTTTTACAGGACTAGAAAAAACAATCTTAAAGTGTATATGGAACCAAGAAAGAGCCCCAAAGGCCACAGCAATCCTAAGTAAAGAAAAATAAAAAAACAAATGAAGAGGCATCATATTGTCTGACTTCAAATTATACTACAAGGATATAGTATGGTATATCCTTGTAGTAACTAAAACAGCATGGTACTAGTACAAGAATAGACAGAACAATGGAAGTGAATAGATGACACAAAAATAAAGCCACATACCTACAACTGATCTTTGATAAGGCTTACAAACATAAACAATGGGGAAAGGACACCTTGTTCAATAATGGTGCCAGGCAAACTGGCTAGCCATACAGAGAGAATAAAACCTCTCATCACATATAAAAGTTAACTCCAGCTGGATCAAAGACTTAAATACGTGACCTGAAACTATAAAAATCCTAGAAGAAAACCTTGGAAACATTCTTCAGGACATTAGCCTAGGCAAAGAATTTCTAATGAAGACCCCAAAAGCAACTGCTACAAAAACAAAAATTGACAAATGAGACTTAGTTAAACTAAAACAGAAATAATCAACAAAGTGAACAGAAAACCTACGGAATGAAAAAAAAATCATTTGCAAATTACGCCTCAGACAAAGCAGTAATATCCAGAATCTACAAGAATCTCAAAGCTACCTTTAAAAAATCATCAAAAAGTGGGCAAAGAACATGAACAGATACTTCTCAAATGAAGACACACAAGTGGTTGTCAAATGTATGAAAAATGTTCAACACCACTAATCATCAGAGCAATGCAAATTAAAACCACAGTGAGATATCACCTTATACCAGTCAGAATGACTATTATCAAAAAGTCAAAAAACAACAGATGGTGTGGTTTCAGAGAAAACGGAACACTCATTCACTGTTGGTGGGATTGTAAACTCATTCAAACTTTCTACAAAATAGAATGGAGATTTCTCAAAGAACTACAATCATTAGACCCAGCAATCCCACTACTAGGGATTTATTCATGGAAAATAAATTATTATATAAGAAAGATACCTTTACTTGAATCTTCATTGCAGCACTATTCACGATAGCAGAACTATGGAACTTACCTTAATGTCTACCAATGTTTGTCTGGATAGAATAAATGTGGTATACATAAACCATAGAATGCTATGCAGCGTAACAAATAATAAAATTATGTCCTTTGTAGCAACATGGATGGAGCTGGGAAACATTACCCTAAGTGAACTAAGAAACAGAAAACCAAACACCACATGTTCTCACTCATATGCAGGAGCTAAGTGGCCACAAAGATGGAAAGGCCATCTGAGATCCAGTCTCCATCACTATATAGACTGACTGTGTAACAAACATGAACCTGTATCCCCTATTCTAAAAAAAAAAGGAAAAAAAAAAACTATGGTCATAAAATGAAGAAGCAGGAGCTTGGTTCACAAAGCAACTTCTCACTAGGTGAGAGGGTTAAAATAGACAAATTTTTTTTTTTGATGAAGGGATTAATCATTAAAAGTAAGGGATGGAATATTCCTGACTTTTCTAGGGATGGGCAGAGATTTCTTGGAATTCCAATCATGTCACTTTTTTCTCCTTTTTGGTCTAACATTTCCTGTCTTGGCTGCTTAGGAGGGCGTTATTCAGTATGGAAATTATATTGGAGTTACAGGTTCTTCAGAGGTCAAGTGGGTTGCCATCTTCCATTTCACTGGTTTAGCTGGTGTAGTCACAAGGGAAATCTCTGTTCACAGGTCCTTCTGTGTCTTAAGGATTAGCACAATTAGATCAGGGTAGAAATTCTGCTCTTTCACACAGGCATAACAAATCCCACCCCCCTCCTGCCTTTTCTTTCTATTTACCCCTCATTCTTGAAGGGTGATGAAAGGCAAATGTCCTTCTTCTGTGTCTTATTCAAGCTAAATTTGGGTGTTGATATGGGGCTGGTTAGAGGAGTGAAATCTTTTCCTACCTAGTCTTAAGTTGGCCTGGTTATCCTCTGGGTGTAAGCTAGTTGTTCGTACCCCTGAGTAACCATCATGAGAGGTTTTATTACCTCTAATCTTCTTGTGACCAATTTGGTAATACAGTTCAAAAGATAAGGACCCAAAACAAAAAATACTAATCTTGTGACTGCTACAGAAAGAGGAGAACTTAATCATGGCCCTAGCCATCCCAGTTGTCTATTTTGCTAAGATGCACATCGAAGACTACGATTCTGTTTTCTCTAATATGTTTCTTTTTAAAACTTGCAGACTTTTCCCCCCTTGCCTGAAGTGTTTACATAAAAACAACATTTCTCCTTCAATATGACACCTGTGCCTCTACCTCAACAGATAACATCTAAAGTCCTTCCATTTTGTCACATCACATCTGCTAAGGAATTTACAGGTGTTTTCGAGGCTTCAAAGTCAGTTGCTGTGGTTTTCCATGACACCTGGATGAAGGCTGAAATGTTCCTAACAGACTTCTCCAGTTCAGCTATTCCTATAAACAAAAAAAGGCCCTCAATCGATAGTATACCCTGTACCCCTCCTGTCAATTACTGAATTATTGGTGCTCAAGATTTCAAAGATGAGTTTCTCAAGATTGTATAGATGTCTTTTATTTCCCTGGTCTTGGCTTTAGAGTGTTCAAGGCAGCAGAGAGAAACAAACCAAGATTAGATATTTTTCCTGAGGTCCCTAGGTGGGCAATATTATAAGCCTCCGGCACTACACTTACCATTGTATGGGTTCCCCTCCAGCATTGGGGCAAGGTAAGGAGGAGGTTTATTTCACATACCAGAAGCTTCTAATTCCTTTGAAGGAGACTGCAGTGGTGGGCCCTTGTCACCTATCATGTATGTGGGAGTCATATGGTCCCACTGAGTCTGGTTCTATTGCACGGTCCGAAGGACCCCAGAGATTAAAGCTTTAGGGTCTGTGCCCCCAAAAGTCATCATCAATGCACATAGCGTGGTATGAGAAAAGGGCTCCTTGGAGTTGTGAGAGTGGATGAATTGGCACCAGAGTCTGCGACCAAAGAGTATGGGAACTCGTAACCTCTGGGTTTTAATGGCGAGGCTACTGCTTAACTGACCATCAACTAGCTTCCAGGGAGCCCTGGAATATTGTTCCAGACCAAAGGTCTCATTTCCCATTTCATTTCTTAGGGGTTTGGCTGCTGTTTCCATTTAATTGCGTCACCGTGTTTTCTATTTCCTCAGTAAAGGGAGGCATTGTGTTTGTTAACCTCATACTGGTGTAGATATCAACAGGGATGCATGATTGTTCTGTAATGTATTTTCCAAGGTATTATTACATAAGCAGGGAACATGCCCCATGCGTGGCCCATTCCCATGAAGAGTCCAGATACATAGGGATGTCTGGAGGGTCTGTTCAGCAGACCAAGGCCCTTTTTCTATTCCTCCCATAACAGTGGTGGTATATAAGGTATAGCCAAAACCTGAATGTGCCCCATTGACCTCTAGGAAGGAGGCTTGGCTGAAGGGCCCTTCCATTTAGGTGCTAAATGATCTTGTGTCCTCCTTCTCCGTCCTTAAGTAAACCCAATCCCCTGGTTGGAAGCGATGGAGGTTGGAATCAGAGGGTGAAGGTAGTTCTTGAATCCCATAGGCCATAAGGACCTTTACGACTTCTTCAATTTGGGTGGTGTATCTTATTTTCTCCAAATCTCCAAGGGCCTCCTGATTATCTGACCAGGCCAGAATCAGTTGGCAACATATTGGCTCATGGAGCTCAGTTTGATCCTTCCTTTTAGAGAAATTCTTTTTATTTGTGTATTTATTTTTGAGTTGGGGATTTACTCTGCCATCCAGGCTGGAGTGCAGCGGTACATGATCCTGGCTCACTGCGACCTTAGGTTTGGATGTTTGACATAGTCCCACACTTTTTGGTGACTTTGCTCCATTCTCTTGATTTTTTTTTTTCTTTTAATTATTGTCTGGTTGGGTTAACTCAAAAACCTTGTCTTCAACTTATGAGATATTTTTTTTCCTACCTGGTCCAAACTTTTTGCTGCATTTTATACTTCCCTAAATGAGTCTTTTATTTCTAGAAGTCATTTTATGATTTCTCCTCTACTCCCATAATAGTGTACTTATTTGAGGTTAGACTTCTCCGTCAGTCAGTGTTCAAGACTGAATAGCTGGCTCCTGTGTTGTCCCTTTCTTTTCCTACTGAGTCTCTTTGAGGAGACCTGTGGGGCCATAAGAGGAGCCTTCTGGCTCCTTCAGCCTCCTTTTTCAGCTGGCTGTACCATGTGCCTGAGCGAGATCTGGTCTTGCCACTTCTGCAACTTTTGCTGATTGTGTTGGGGTCACTCTCCTTTGCAGTGAATTTCTCGCCAGCATATGGTGCACTAATGAGGGCCTGGCCTCAGGGGCCTTTAATTTCCCTGGTTGGGAGTTTAGACTTTACCAGAGTTGCAGGGCCTTTTCTTGGCAGGTACTGTTGTCCCCAGAATTCATACTGACCCTGGAGGGTGAGAAACAACATGTCGGCTGTTTTCTCAGCCCTCTTATCTTTTTTTGCATCAGACTTTGCAGCTCAGTTGTTGAACACCCGGAAGGCAAATACCACCAATGTTAGGGAAGGAATTTTTGGCTGTATCCGTACTTTTTATAACTTTCTCCTAATATCAGGAACACTGTGGGATATAAAATGGAACTTTAAGACAACACCCCTTTGACTGAATTAGAGTTGGCATTGGTGTAGATATGAAGCCATTCCCTCAACCTTTCCATGTAAGTTGATTGTTTCTCCTTTGGTCCCCGAGTAAGCTCCTGGACTTTGCTCCAGTCGATGGACCTTTTCCCAGCTGCCTGTATTCCTCTTAAAATCACGATCCTAAAATAAGTGAGATGTTACATCGCCCTCTTTTCCCATAATTCCAGTAAGGGTCAGTATCCAGGACTGCTTGGACCTTGGGCTGGTATATTATGTGTCTAGTATTATCCCTACTGATTTTATCAGCTTTGCCTTAGCTTTGGCAGTGACTAAGGCCTTTTCTACCCCTGTAAGAAGAACATTGAGAAGAGTTTGTGTATCTTCCCAGGTGGGGTGATGAGTGTGAATAATTCCTCTGATTAAATTAAGAAAACTGGAATCTCCTCTCAATTTCTTCGAGTCATCCTTTCAGTTGTACAGATCAGATGAAAAGAGAACATAAATGGTGACCAGATCATACTTCACTGGGAGTACTTCACCGAGAGGAAAATGTCCTGATCTGCTAGTTGGCTGATAGCTAGCACCACTTGGGTACTTGCAGGACTAAGGGCAGCAGTAGGCAAAGCAGCATACAGGGAAGAGGGTGAAGGGCTGGAGGACAGAGGAGAAACAGGTGACTTGCTTAGGGGAGGGGCGAGAGCAGGTCACAAAGCAGTTAATAGGTTTGGGGAAGGGATGGGGAAAAGTGACTGCCGAGGTGGGGCGGTTGGTCTGGAGTGAGATGAGGCCAATGGGTCCCTGGTAGATTCCAAAACTGGAAGCAAGGATTTGGCCTTTTGGGTTGGGGGATGAACCTGGCACTTTATCTGCAACTTCCTATTTTGGTGGAGGGCCATGAAAAACAGGCTGTAGAACACCCCATCCCAATTCTTAAATGTCTGACGGTTTAGGTCAGAAATTACTCTGATAGAGTATAGTATTATAATGCATAGACTCATTTTCAGGCCAGACCTCTCTGTCCTCCCAATTTTTACTGGGGCCACATGGTGTTATAAAAGAAAACTGTTTTCTGGTCTGTGAATGGTATACACAGGATTCTCAATGACCGAGGACGCCTCTTAGCAGGATACCCTCTGGAACCAATGTTTGGTTCCTCATCCTCTATATTTCTCTTCTAAAATTACTTCCCATCTATGCAAGGGGTTCCTCCAGTGGTTCGTGGGTACACAGATTCCATAGGAACGCACCTAGGTGAAAGGGAAGATGCTGTACTTGTAGAACCTGAACCACACACATAAGGGTGAGTCAGGAATGGTGTCATCCAAGAGGATTTGCCATAGGTAGTCTCCAAAGTGCCGTGCCCTCACCATTTCCCACCAGGAAAAGGGGGAGTCCAGGAGCACAGACAAGAGTCTGTGGCTATCCTTCACCTTCAGGACACCAAAACCCTTGGAAGGGACAGCATGAATAAGAATCCTTGAGAAAAGACATCCCGTAGGGCCGCTTTCATCTTGGAAGTAACATAAACAATTAGCTCCCACACCCTATCCAGAGCTTGGCATCCCAAGGGCACCGGCAAGGTTGCTTTGTGCTAACTGACAAAACTGCTATAAGCTAAGGCCCAGGGAGGTCTCATAGCCTTTGGATTGTCCTACCTCCAGGAGAGCAATTGAGGCACACTTTCCCCAGAGCATTGGCGAGGATGAGAGGTGGAAAAAGAGATCTCTGACAAAGGGGGAAACCCAAGTCCCTGTGGTGCGAGAAAAGTGGCACAAAGGAGATTTCACAGGCCTACAAAGGCATGAACACTAAGAAGGGTAAACAAAGAGAAACAGAAAAAGAAATGCATGCAGAAGATTTAGCAATAGGTTGCTTCCAAACTCCGCAGTCTAGACCTTTCAATTCCTTTCTTATCCTTTCAAAGTTCTTGTTGGAGCTTTTTACTCAGGACAGGACTGCCTTTTAGTTCCTCTCTCATCCTTTTACAGTTCTTTTTGAAATGATTACTCAGGGCAAAACTATCTATGACCTGGGTGCCAGGCATCCACGTGCCCAACCCTGATTTGGGGGGTCCTTTCCAGTACAACCCTGCCTGTCTGCTTATGTCCTCATAAAAATGATACATTGCCTTCCCCATTGCTGATCTCTGGCATCAAGAGCCCGGATGAACATGTGTTTTGTTTTGTTTTGTTTTTGCTGGCTGATGCTGTCCTAGACACAGGTTACCAGATCTTCAGAGAGATAAGGGTGCTTCCCAGAGAAGTGAACTGTGTAGTCCAACATTCTGCCAAAGTCATTGGAACCGAAGAAGTCAGTTTTGACCCCCAAATGGAGTTCTTTCCTGTCTGGTGTTGTGAAGCCAATATGAGACCAAAAGTGAGGTCAAACAGGGCAGGCCTTAATTCTGTGGCATAAAATGGAGAAGCAGGAGCTTGGCTCACAATCAACTTCTCACGGGGTGTGGAATAAAGGAGTTAAAAATTTAGTGTTGTGCTTGTTTGTTTGTTTGAATAAAAGGGTTGGTCATTAAAAGCCAAAGAGAGGAATATTCATGACTTTTCTGGGAATGTGCAGACATTTCTCAGAATTCGGATCATATCATTTTTTCTCTCGTTTTTTTGTCTAACACTTCCTGTCATGGTTGCTGAGAAGTGTGTCATTTACTATGGAAAACACATTATGATCAGATCAGAGGTTCTTCGGAGGTTAAGTCTGCTGCCATTTTGAATCTCACCAGTTTATCTGATCTGGTCAGGAGGCTTAAAGAAAAGCAGAGTTAGGCTGGGATAGAAATTCAGTTATGTAGGTACTACACTGGATACTGCAGCACGAACACCAACACAATTATTCCTGCTTTTTTTTTCTTTATGCCATTCCTCTTTTTAAATAATCACTTTAAAACAAAGTGTACAATTTATTAACTAACATTTTTTCCATGGCACTGGTTTCCTGCACATTCCAATTTATTCTTTGTTTTTAAACTATTTTCTCTCTTTCACGGAATATAATTTATATACAGTTTGTTCCTTATTATTTGTGACTTTCTTTGAGAAATACTATGTAAATATTCTATGTTCATTTGAAAATGATACTTTTTTTTTTTTTTTGCAAAGCTCTTTGTAAAAAAATCTCCATTAAATAACTTTGTAGAAAAGCTAAATAATTTTCAAATTCAAATCTTTAATATATTGACATCATTTAATTTTCAATCAGTAGTTTATCTCATGTTCTGGTATAAATATATTAAACCTCCCACTAAGCACATGGATATGCTAGTTTCTTATGATGTGCCAGTTCTTGATTTTTATCATATTTGAAGATTATCATTGACAATTTAAAAGAGCTAGTTTGTTATATATTTTGCTTTATTACTGTGGTTTTTATGGTTAACTTTATTTACTTATACTGTAACATTTGATTCTATTCTAATATTAAAATTAGTAGCTGGATGCGGTGTCTCATGCCTATAATCCCAGCACTTTGGGAGGTGGAGGCAAAAGGATTGCCTGAGCCCAGGGGCTTGAGACCAGCCTGGGCAACATAGCGAGACCTCATCTCTACAATAAATCAAAAAATTAGCTGGTTGTGGTGGTGCATGCCTGTGGTTCTAGTTACTTGGAAGGCTGAGGTGGAAGGATTGCCTGAGCCCAGCAGGTGGAGACTTCAGTGACCATGAGTGTACCACTACACTCCAGCCTGGGTGACTGAGTGAGACTCTATCTCAAAAAAAAAATTTAAAAAGCATTTGCCCTCTATATCAAAAGAAAGGAAAAGCCCTTAAGTCCCAGAGAGGGTAATTTTTATTGATATCCACAGCTCCTTTGCAGAATTACATTATAGTGTAGATTTTGATTAATTTTCATAAAAATGTAGCTGTGTAACCAGCTCCCAGATAGGACACCGGGTATTAGCAGTTGCAGAAATTGCTTATGCACCCTTCCAGTTAATACCAGCCCTTTCTATAAGGGCATCCACTATCATAACTTCTACAGGCAAAATTTTATCTTGCCATATTTTACATTATATTGGAAAACGTAGCCTTTAGGGGTACTTAAGGTTAAATGAGGCCATAAAGATGGGGCCTGATGACATAGGATTAGTGTCCTTATAAGAAGAAACACCAAGTATTTTCAAATACAAGTGTATTGTGGATTAGGGCTTTAACATATAAGACCAGATTAGAGGTTCCTCAGAGATTAAGTGGGTTCCATTTTGAATCTTACCAGTTTATCTCGCCTGGTCAGAAGGCTTAAAGACAAGCAGAGTTAGGTTGGGATAGAAATTCAGTTAAGTCATATAGGCATTACACTGGATACAATAGCACTGACACCAACAAAATTATTCCTGTTTTTTTTTTTCTTTTTGCCATTCTTCTTTTTTAGCAATCACTTTAAAGCAAAGTGTATAATTGATTTATTAACATTTTTTTAGAGGTTCCTCAGAGGCTAAGTGGGTTGCCATTTCTAGTGTCCTTATAAGGAGAAACACCAAGTATTTTCAAATACAAGTGTATTGTGGATTAGGGCTTTAACATATATGGACCAGATTAGAGGTTCCTTAGAGGTTAAGTGGGTTGCCATTTTGAATCTCACCAGTTTATCTCGTCTGGTCAGATGGCTTAAAGACAAGCAGAGGCACACAAACGTTCAGTCCATGATACGAATGCAGATCAAAAACATACAACAAAAACCAAACACAAAAGTGTATATACTGTATACTCCCATTGATATAAACTGCAAAATGTGGCGAGAGAAAACTGGAAGCCATTGAAATTGTAGATTTCTCTAGAATTTATTTTGGGATTGGGAATCAAGATACATTTATTTTCCAGTTAACTCAGTACCATTTGTGAAATATACATTCTTTTCCTTCTGCACTGCAGTGTCTCATTTTCATAATTAGAAGAACATTCAAGGATAGGTTGATTTTGCAAATAGCAATTTGATGAGTTACCTATCCCAGAGCAGTGCAAATACTAACTAACACTCTCCTTATTAATTTATTTTATAATGTTTTTTTTATCTTGTAGTGTAAATTTTCCACCTTTGTGCTGCTTCTTCAAATTCCCATCGCGATTTATACACATTGTATTTCAAGTAAATTTCGAATCAATTTTCAACTCCCTTCTAAACTTTAACAAATGTACAAACACACATACACGTACTCATATACGCCACACAGTGCTGTGGTTTTGATTGGAATTGTATTGAATGCATCTGAAATACGTTGAGTACATTTTGTAATTTTAGATTCTTCGGTTTTCCAATGCATGAATATCAAATGTTTCTCGATGTTTTAGGTGTTTCTAAATTTTACTTAGCAGTGATTTATAACTTACAATGTAGATATTTTCATGTGATTTTAGTCTTGGCATGGCATTCATAGGCACAATATAACTTCCTTAATTTCTAAATTAATTTTGATCCATGTTTTCTTTTTAAATTCTGTATGTGTTTCTTTACTTTCCTTAGAGTGTATCCTTCCTATGTCATCTCCACCTTCTATAGATTACACTTCAATTCCTCTTTCTCCATTTTCTTGATTTGTAAACTGTAGGTATGTTTACGACTTCCGGCTTTTAGTGCTTCTCTTTAACTTTTTGAAGCTATAGTATATTTTCTAACAAAATCCAGAATTAGTGAGCATTGATATCCTTATTTTGACCAGAATTTTAAAAGTTGGACACTTCCTCAAATTTATTTTTTTAGATTTTCATAGTGTACCTATTTAGCATAAAAATGTGAATTTTATTACAGTAGAGTAAACAAATACATTTTATAATTGCTTTTGTAAATTCCTATGTCTTCTTGTTTTTTTTTTGTCCTCCCAGCCTTTCTTCTTTCTTTCTTCTGTTGACTTCATGATGAAGTATGTTGCATAACACGATTTTAAATGAGAGTAATGAGTGGAAATCTCTTTCAGGCTTTATGTATAAAAGTTTATTCATCTGTCTTCATTCATGTATGATAATTTGGCTGCGTATAATCCTAGTTGACAGTCAATTTCCCTCAGCATATATATATATATAATGTATTACTCCAATATTGCAGGGGATTTATTTTCCAGTGAGATAACTCTTTCCTGTCTAATTATCTACAGCATGTGTCCCCCTATAGAACTTTCAACTTCAGCTTTCTTGATCCTCGGTTATATTGTAATATATCTTATTTTTAATTTACACATTAATCTTGTTTTGTACTCGAAGTTCTGCAAACCAATATTTTTCCCCAATTTAAGGAAATTTTTAAAAATGATGTTTGCTGAATTTCTTTCTATTCTACTCACCATTCTTTTTTTTCTAGTATACTTCTCAGAATGCTAGACGTTTCTATGTTGCATCTGTATCCCTTACTGTTCTTTTATAATTTTATCTCTTTATGCAACCTTTTAGGTTTCTTCTTTTGTCTTATATATAGTTTACTGATGTCTTTTCTCCTCAAATAAATTAAATTTAAAGTCTATTCCATTTGTTGCATATTT
>CAUYQG010198300.1:0-13037 GCA_963574415.1 Tarsius wallacei | reverse complement strand
GCGCTTTGGGAGGCTGAGGTGAGTGAACTGCCTGAGCTCGTGGGTTCGAGACCCACCTGGGCAACTTGGCGAGACCTCATCTCTACAATAAATCAAAAAATTAGCCGGGCGTGATAGCGCGTGCCTGTAGTTCCAGCTACTTGGAAGGCTAAGGTGGAAGGATTGCCAGAGCCCAGCAGGTCAAGGCTACGGTGGCCGGGAGTGGCCACTGCACGTGAGTCTGGGTGACAGAGTGAGACTCCAACTCAAAAAAAAAAAAAAAGAATATTCAGGGAAACATTATATAATTATATTTTGATTTCTTCACTTTGATTTTCTTTATTTTAAAGATGTGGGGTACTATTCAGGGTTAGATATACAGATATTCATTATGCAGGTACCCTTGTTGATGAGGTGTGACCCCCTGCCCGGCAGTTTTCCTCAATTGCCAATCCCATCCCACCTCCCCTGGCAGTTTCCCACTACTGCCAATCCCTTTCTTATAATAATTGTTCAAGGTCCACTTATGAATGAGAACATATGGTACTCTGTTCTTTGTTTCTGTGATAGATCACTCAGTATGACAGACTCTAAATCCAAGTTGCTACAAAGTTCATATATTTGTCCTTCTTTATGGCTGCATAATATTCCACTGTGTATATGTACCACATTTTTTATACAGTCCAGTTTCGATGGGCAGCATGGTTGGTTCCATGTTTTTGCTATTATGGATAGAGCTGTAACAAACATATGTGTGCAGGCATCTTTTTGATAGAATGACTTGAGTTCCTCAGGGTATATTCCCAATAGGGGGATTGCTGGGTCATATGGAAAGTCATTTCTAGTTCTTTCAGAAATTGCCACATTGTCTTCCAAAGACGCTGCACTAGTTTGCATTCCCACCAGCAGTGTAGAAGAGTTCCTTTTTCTCCACATCCTCGCCAGCATCTGTTGTTGTTTGTTTTATTAATGATGGTCATTCTTACTGGGGTTAGGTGGTATCTCAATGTGGTTTTGATTTGCCTTTCTCTGATGATTAGTGAGGATGAGCCCTTTTTCATGTGTCTGGTTGGCTGCCCATATATCTTCTTTTGAGAAGTGTCTATTCATGTCTTTTGCCCACTTTTTAATGGGGCTCTTTGTTTTTTCCCTTTCAGCGCATTTGAGTTCCTTATAGATCCTGGATGTTAGGCCTTTGTCAGATATACAGTTGGCAAATATTTTTTCCCATTCTGTGGATTGCCTCCCCACTTTGTTGATAGTTTCTTTGGCTTTACAGAAGCTTGTCAGTTTGATGAGGTCCCACTTGTCTATCTTATGTCTTATGGTATGGGCACTTGGGGTTTTGATCAGGAATTGGTTGAAAGTTCCAATTTCCATAAGGGTGTCTCCTGTATTTTCTAAGATTCTTATAGTTTGAGGTTTTATGTTTAGGTCTTTGATCCATTTAGAGTTGATTTTTTGTGTATGGTGATAGGTGGGGGTCCTGTTTCAATCCTCCGCATGTGATCAGCCAGTTTTCCCAGCACCATTTACTGAATAGATTCTCCTCTCCCCAGTGGTTGTTGGTGGAGGCTTTGCCAAAATATTTTGGCAGAATTCTAATGTGCATCACATAGGCCCCCAAATCCAGAGACAGCTCAGTCCTGCTAACGTTCTTTCCCCCAAACTTTAGTCATCCACCAACACCTTGCCAACATTTGTCCCATCTGAGGATATATACTATTAATTACATGTTTGTATTGAATTTGACACATTTTGTTCACTTAAATACACCTGTTTAAAAAGGAAAACTATCACAGTTGTACACAGAAAACTAGAATCATGTGACATAAACAGAGTTGCCCTAAAAGTAAAACACAATGAAAATTACTTTCTTTAAATTCCAACTCTCTGCCTTGGCCAGAGGAAGGCTCTGAGCCTGAAACCTGCTCACTCTCTTTTGAAAAGAGGGAGAGACTCTAGAGACATATTACTTCTTTAAACTATTTTCTTTTTTTTGAGTCTCACTCTGTCACCCAGACTGGAGTGCAGTGGCTGCTCCCAGCCACCGCAGCCTCACCTGCTGGGCTCCGACGATCCTTCCGCCTCAGCCTTCCAAGTAGCTGGAACTACAGGCACGCGCTACCATGCCCGGCTAATTTTTGATTTATTGTAGAGATGAGGTCTCGCCAAGTTGCCCTGGTGGGTCTCGAACCCGCGGGCTCAGGCAATCCACTCACCTTGGCCTCCCAAAGCGCTGGGATTACAGGCTGAGCCACCGAGCCTGGCTTCTTTAAACTATTTTGACAAGCTGTTATTCTTGTGGGTCAAAATGATCAAATATTTGTGATTTCATTTAGTTCTGCTTAATACCAGACCAAGTCCCCAATATCACTGAGACTGGAAAAAGAGTTGAAAGGAGACTAGCCTAGCCATTGGGCAATTGAAAGGAATTTGATATCACAATGCCTAACATAATGTCAAGTTCTTGCAGTGACACCACTCTCACTTTTGGAAATTGCACGCTAGAAAAAACAAGCAGGAACATGGTGTTAGAGGACAAGGACCATCATCCCCGTCCTATCTACAAGCCATGATGCACTTACCCTAAGTCTGTGCCCCCAGCACCAACACTTAGGAGATGACAATAAGTGCTGCACAAATGACCAGCCTCCAAACTTTTATGCCCGTAAAAGTAGGAAAGTAGTGAGGTACAGTGGCTCATACCTGTGATCCCAGCATTTTGGGAGGCTAAGGCAGGAAGATCGCTTGAGACCAGAAGTTAAAGACCAGCATGGGCCTGGCACAGTGGCTCAAGCCTGTAATCCCAGCACTTTGGGAGGCCAAGGTGAAAGGATTGCCTGAGCCCACGAGTTCGAGATCAGTCTGGGCAACTTGGCGAGACCTCATCTCTACAATAAATCAAGAAAAAAGTTAGCCCGGCATGGTAGCATGAGCCTGTAGTTCTGGCTACTTGGAAGGCTGAGGTGAAAGGATCGCCTGAGACCAGCAGGTCGACGCTGGGGTGGCTGTGAGCGTGCCCCTGCACTCCAGCCTGGGTGACAGAGTGAGACTCCAACTCAAAAAAAAAAAAAGAAAAAAGCCCGGGCACAGTGACTCACGCCTATAATCCCAGCACTTTGGGAGGCTGAGGTGAGAGGACTGCCTGAGTCCACGGGTTCCAGACCAGCCTGGGTAACTTGGTGAGACCTCATCTCCACAATCAATCAAAAAATTTGCCAGACACGGTGGTGCATGCCTACAGTTCCAGCTACTTGGAAGGCTGAGGCGGAAGTGTCTCCTGAGTCCAGTAGGTCGAGGCTGCGGTGGCCATGAGCATGCCACTACACTCCAGCCTGGGTGACACAGTGAGACTCAAAAAAAAAAAAAGAAAGAAAGAAAAGACCAGCCTGGGCGACATAGTGAGACTCCATGTCTACAAAAAAGAAAAATTACTAGCCAGGTATGGTGGCACACACCTGTAGCCCCAGGTAATTGTGAGGTTGAGGCAGGAAGATGCCCTCAGTCCAGGAATTCAAGGTTCCAGTGAGCCACAATTGCACCACTGCAGATCATGGGTGACAAACTGACACTGTAGCTCAAAAAAAAAAAAAGGAAAACTGTCCCCTTCTTGTTTGTCCACATCCCAAGGTGGTTGCAATGATCAAATGAGCCTGATGACCTGAATGAGTCATTTTCAAACCACACAGCACTGTTACAAAAAAGAAATGATCATGACAATAGAAGCCCACAGCAAATAATCGCAGGGTGTTCTGGCCACCCTATATTCATTCCACCTTTAGAAGAGCATCCAGATTTTGTTTTGAAGGTGTATTTCTTCCTCGCTGGTCACAGTCATGATGGGATGGTAAACCCAAGAGACATCTTTTCACTACAGAAGCCAAAGGGGTTCCAAAAGGCTCCTCTAGCCAAATCCTCCTGTTGGAGGTCACCAAGTGACCTGAGACTGGCCAACCAGATGCTTCCTCCCAGGAATGAGAATCTTGCTGAGAATGAGAGTGAGAAAGCAGCTGGGATTGACTCCAGCAGTGGGCTCTTAAATGAACCATCATTCCTTCTAAGAGACCACTTCTAGCACTCCTGCTGTGGCCTGGAAGCCTCCCAAAGCTGTCCTGACACTCCCCTGTTTCCAAACCTGAATCAATTCTCTGAGCTTACTATATCCTCAGCTGGAGTAGGTTTCTGCTACTAGCTACCAAAGAGCCCTGGCAGACACGCCAGTATACTATCCTTTCAAAGGTCCCTGATGATGGTCGTTCCAACTCGTTGGACTCTCTAGCAGCAACCACATGCCAACATCTCCCAGTCCCGCCCAGAACTTTCCTTAAGACAGTAAAGGTAAGCTGGGCACGGTGGCTCACACCTGTAATCCCAGCACTTTGGGAAGCAGAGGCAAGAGGATTTCCTGATTCCAAAGGTTCCAGACCAGCCTGGGCAACTTGGTGAGACTTCATATCTACAATAAATTAAAAAATTAACTAGGCATGGTGGTGCACACCTGTGGTTCCAGCTACTTGGAAGGCTGAGGCAGAAAGGTCAAAGCTATAGAGTGGCCATGAGTGTGCCACTGCAATCCAGCCTGGGTGTCAGAGTGAGACTCAGACTCAAAAAAAGAAAGGCAGTAAATGCAAAATGGCACTCAAAGATAGCACTGGGCCTTTGAAGACACACCCCTTCCCAGGACCAATTATTTCTTAATAGACGCTGGTTCTTGGATTCCCGGAGAAGATTGATGTGGGAAGAGACACAAACAAGAAGCCCTGTTTTCCAAGTGGGACCCAGAACTGTGCCCATAGTAACAAGGAAAAAAATCCTCCTACTTCAATTGCTCCTCTGAGACCAAAAGCAAACATCTAGCAGGCTTGCCAATTCGCATCGGCCCTTCTGTGCTATCTGCAGAATACTACCTGCATCAGCAGGCGGCCAAGGACTCACAAGGTGAGTGGTATGTGTCCCCAGCCTGACTTCACTCCCTGAGGGGCAGGGACCTACTGATATGGGATGACACTAGCATTCCTACATGTCTGGCACTTTTACACACGGTATCTCACTTAATCTGCACAGCTAGCAAGGCAGAAAAAACCCTCAGGCCCAGAGAGGTTAGGTGGCCCAGCTGGAGAGGGGGAAGGCCTCGGTTCCAAGACAGGCTATGAGAGCCCATGTGCTCGCCTACCCAGGGCATGGCAACAGTCCCCTAGATGTAGCCTGCAGTGTCCCATTCTACAGTCACTGCTGTACTGAACTGCCTTCACCATTGGTTAGAAAGCCAACAAGGGGTAGACACGTCTGAAATGTTTGGGAAGCCCCAGTGTCTAGAGACTGAACCCCTACAGGCACTCAGTAACTAACTGCTGAACCAATGATAATCCAAGAAATATTTATTGAGTACTTCATATGTGTCAGATGTTTGGATATAGGCTTAGGCAAAATAGGCTTAATTCCAGCTTGTCACCTAGTTGATAGGTATAATCAATTCATCATACAATTGTGTAATTTTATACAGATGCATAGACTATAACAACAAAGAACAGGGGTCTGTGAAGTACAGCCCTCGGGCCAAATCCATCCCTTTACAGAAGTTTGTGGCGCCATGGTCCTGAGCAAGGAAAGGAGGTCAAGATGGCTGGACTGTGGGGGGTGGGGAGGAGTGGTGGCAGGAATCTGGAAGGTTTCCCTGAAAAAGTAGTAACAAGCTTTTAGAAACATAAGACAACAAAGGCTGGGGGGCTGAAGCAGAGAGCAGGGCAAGTCTGAGGTCTGCAGGCTGGGCAAGGGTGTGAGTCTTTCTTCCAGAAGCAAAGAGAAGCAGCGGAGAGGCTTCAAGGGGGAGTGAGGGGAGGGAAACTGCATTTGCAGAATTCTCTCAAAGTAGTGGAAGTGTAGAAGCCAGGAGCCAGTGTAGAAGCTACAGCAGACGTCCTGTGAGAGATGGCAGTGGTGGGGACAGGTCAGTTGAGGAAGAGGGAAAGGAGCAGATGTGAGCTCAGTTCCAGTGCTGGGCCACCCGTCAGGGGAAAGGAAGAGAAGCAGCTCATCTATCTGGTCAGTCCTCACAACAGTTTTTTTTAAATGTTCCATGACCTCCCTTCTTGAGATTAAACTTTCTAAAGAATAGGAACAAGGACATGGCCTTTCCAACATGAAGGTCCTGCCACTTTTAGCCAAATACATTTTGAAGAAAAGACCAAGACTCTGACACTGGAAAGGAATCTGGGCTCAGTGGCTCAGCCTGTAATCCCAACACTTTGGGAGGCCAAGGCAAGTGGATCGCCTGAGCCCCTTGGGTTTGAGATCCAACCTGGGCAACTTGGCTAGACTTTGTCTCTACAAAAAATAAAAAATTAGCTGGGTGTGGTAGCGCACAACTGTAGTTCCAGCTACTTGGAAGGCTGAAGCGGAAGGATCACCAGAGCCCAGCAGGTCAACGCTGGGGTGGCCGTGAGCATGCCACTGCACTCCAGCCTGGGCAACGGAGTGAGACTCCAACTCAAAAAAAAAAAAAAGAAAGAAAGAAAAAGAAAAAAACCTAGCCTCAAAACCAATTTAATCAGCAGCAAAAGCAGTACACACACCAACTAGTACTAATCAGCGTACTCCTTTTAGCCATAAATGAGTTATCACAGAAGGAATTATCTTTTTAAATTCTACTATAAAACACAGCATTTTACATAATAAAATTATACTAGTAAATTATATTATAAAGGTTGAATATTTCTCTCTTTTTGAGTCAGAGTCTCACTCTGTTGCCCAGGCTAGAGTACAGTGACACGCTCACAGTCACCGCAGCCTCGACCTGCTGGGCTCAGGCGATCCTTCCACCTCATCCTTCCAAGTAGTTGGAACTACAGGCACACACTACCACGCCTGGCTAATTTTTTTTTCTGATTTATTGTAGAGTCGAGGTCTCGCCATATTGCCCAGGCTGGTCTCAAACCCATGGGCTCAGGCAATCCTCTCGCCTTCACCTCCCAAAGTGCTGGGATTACAGATGTGAACCACCACATCTGGTCTGAATATTTCTGATCTGAAGTACTTGGAAACAAGGTCTCACTATGTGGCCCAGGTTGGTCTGGAACTCCTGGACTCAAGCAACCCTCCCTCCTCAGCCTCCCAAAGTGCTGGGCTTCCGGGCAAGAGTCATTGCACCCAGTCAATTCCTTCTTAATTTTATCTCTGTATCCCAGGACCTTTTAAGAGGCTTTGGTGTCCACCAGAATCACCTGGAAAGGCTGGGTGCAGTGGCTCAAGCCTGTAATCCCAGCACTTTGGGAGGCCGAAGCAAGAGGATTGCCTGAGCCCAGAGGTTTCAGACCAGCCTGGGCAACGTGGTAAGACCTCATCTCTACAATAAATCAAAAAATAGCCAGGTGTGGTAGCACATGCCTGTAGTTCCAGCTACTTGGAAGGCTGTGGCAGAAGGATCTGCTGAGCCCAGCAGGTCAAGGCTGAGGTGGTCGTGAGCATGCCACTGCACTCCAGCCTGGTGACAGAGTAAGACTCCAACTCAAAAAAAAGAATCACCTGGAAAGCCTGTTGAAACTGCTAACTGCAAATTCCCTCCCCCTCCCCGTCCCTCTCCCTCTTCCCCCTTCCCCTCTCCCTCTCCCTCTCACACACACACACACACACACAATTCAGCAGATCTAGAATGGGCTTTAGAATCTGCATCATGAATAATAAGCCTCCCAGGTGAATCTGACGCAAGCGGACCTTAGATCCGAAAGTGAGAAATCCTGTTACAGGCCAGGCCCCATAGTAGGGCCTCAGGAAGGAATGAATTGATAAGTCAATCTAATGATCTAATACCACAAACATAAACTGAGAATCTAATGTGGGAAAGCTGCAAAATGCTTGTTTTTAAGCACTGAGAAAAAACTGAAGAAGCAGCCCTGTTGCCGTCAAGCTCACAAGCTTTGTGGTGGCAGAGACATTTGAACGCTTGACTATGGTACGATGTAATACACACACTCATCTGGATAACAAATCTCTACTGAGTGCCTTCTGGATGTTTCTAGGTACTGGAGATACATCAGTAAACAAGACAGCAAAACATCCCTGCCTGAAGCACTGACATTATAGGGACAGGAGACAGATAACAGACAAAATAAAAAAGTGTAAAGTACAGTCTGGTAGGTGGTGATAAGTGTTAGGGAGAAAAATCAAGCAAAGAAAAAAAAGATAATAGGGAGTGTCATTTCAAATCTGCACCAGTTCCAAATAACCCCCACAGCTCTATTTAATGTAGCTCTACTTGCTTTGCTCCTAAACGTTTCACAAAACAAGGGCATGAAAGGACAGACAAAGCAATGACTGACTCAGCTGGGTAGGTTGGGGTGAGAGGGTAGGGACCGTGGACAGTTTCCAAGATGAGATGGTTGCTGAGCAGGTAAGTTCCCTGACCTTTCCTTCCTGCAGGAATGTCCCTCCTGCCACTCCATGGGCTTCAGAGCGTGAATCATCTCGGACTGACCTCACCAGGCATTTCCAGCAAGGACTGGACACTTGTATGTCTCTTACCTTCATCAAAACCATGTGCCTCCTTGTAACCAATGTTAAAGTGTATGCAATTATGTCAGCCTTTCTTGGGTTGTGAATGGCAATGGCAATTTTTATGATTTTTTTAATCATAAAAGGAACACATGATCATAGTAAAAAAAAAAAATACCAGAAAGCATAAACACTCCCAATATTCTTATCCTCAACACTACCTCTAATCACATTTTGGTCTGATTTTTTTTTGCCAGAGTTGTTGTTGAACATACCTAGGACCGCTCTGCATCCATATAATGTCATATTCTTTCTTTTTATGACATACAAATTCTTACTACATAAACAATTTTTAAATTACTACATATGAATTTTTATTTAAACAATACATAAACTTTTTTTTTTTTTTTTGAGTTGAAGTCTCAATCTGTAACCCAGGCTGGAGTGCAGTGGCATGCTCATGGTCACCACAGCCTCAACCTGCTGGGCTCAGGCAATACTTTCGCCTCAACCTTCCAAGTATCTGGAACTACTGGTGCACATTACCACACCCAGCTAATTTTTTTTTTTTTTTTTTTTTGAGTTGGAGTCTCACTCTGTCACCCAGACTGGAGTGCAGTGGCCGCTCCTGGCCACTGCAGCCTCACCTGCTGGGTTCCGGCGATCCTTCCACCTCAGCCTTCCAAGTAGCTGGAACTACAGGCGTGCACTACCACGCCTGGCTAGTTTTTGATTTATTGTAGAGATGAGGTCTCGCCAAGTTGCCCAGGCGGGTCTCGAACCCTCGGGCTCAGGCAATCCACTCACCTCAGCCTCCCAAGGTGCGGGATTACAGGCTGAGCCACCGAGCCTGGCTTAATTTTTTTTTTTTAAGTAGAGTTTATTGAGAGGACAGAAAAGCTCCCAGAGTGAGAGGGGACCTGAGGTGGTTGCCCAATTTTTTTTATTTATTGTAGAGACGAGATCTCACCAAGCCCAGGCTGGTCTTGAACCCCTGGACTCAGGCAATCCTCTCACCCCTCCCAAAATGCCGGAATTACAGGCTTGAGCCACCACGCCCAGCCCCATTTTTAATGGCTAGAAAAGACTCTACCCCACTGATGCACTACAGTTTTCTTTTTGTTTTTTTGAATTGTAGTCTAACTATGTCTCCCAGGATGGAGTGCAGTGACATGCTCACGGCCAGTGCAGCCTCAACCTGCTGTGTTCAGGACAATCCTTCCACCTCAGCCTTCCAAGTAGCTAATTTTTTGATTTATTGTAGAGACGAGGTCTCACCAAGTTGCCCAGGTGGGTCTCCAATCTCAGGTAATCCCTCTCACTTCTGCCTTCCAAAGTGCTGCGATTACCACGTGTAGCCACCATGCCCAGCCAATACACATTATTAACCCTTTCCCAATTATTGGGTATTCAGGTGTCCATGTCCTCATAATTATAAATTACCTTAAAAATAATACACCAGACACGGTGGCTCATGCCTGTAATCCCAAAACTTTGGGAGGTGAAGGCCAGAAGATTGCCTGAGCCCAGGGGTCCAAGACCAACTTCAGCAACTTGGCAAACTTGGCAAGGCCTCATCTCTACAATAAATCAAAAAAATTAGTTTGGTGTGGTTGTATGCACCTGTAGTTCCAGCTACTTGGAAGGCTGTGGCAGAAGGATTGCCTGAGCCCAGCAGATCGAGGCTGCAGTGGCCATGCATGAGCATGCCACTGCACTCCAGCCTGGGTGATGGAGTGAGACTCTGACTCAAAAAAAAAGGAAAAGAACTTTATATAGAAAGGTATTTCAAGTAGTGCTCCCAGAATAGATTTCTAGAAGGAGAATTATGGGAAAATGAGAATGTTTTAGGTGAGTAGTCCTGGCACAGATGGAACACAGGTGACCCAAATATCACCACAGCACTCCTGGCTATGGAGGTAGAACACAGAAGCTGGCCCTCTTCTGCCATCTTTTCCATCTTGATGGCAAGTAGTTTTAGAAACAACATATTTACCTGCTGTCAGAATCCGAGGCGATCTCCTTTCTCCCTCCAAAGCGAATCTGGCACTGCACAGAAAAAGATGCTGCTGAGATCACTGCTGGGCTGGGACACTCAAAACGTTGCAAAACAGCCCACACAGGGCTCAAGAGTCCAGACGGGGACATGGGCCAGAAACTCCAGTGTGCTTAAGAGGGTACACACCCCAGCCTTCAAGCTGCCACTTAGAGGAAGCCCTTATCTCCCACTTGTACAGAAGCGAGGCTCATGGGAACAATGCTTACAGGAAAATAAAAGCACCCAGTCACCTGCATGTTATCTAGGAAGTGGCTGGTTGCCTACAACTCCGAACTCTTAATAGGCAATAATTAAAACTTCCACAAATCTGTGGCAATGGTTTCCTTTTGACAGAGCTCCAAAGTTGTTATGACTGGCTATAACATTACGACAGCATATATCAAGCTGAACAATAATTTACTCAGGGTGGGTAAAAGGAAAGCAAACTACTCTTTTTTTTTTAAATTATGGTAAAATACAGATAACATAAAATGTGTTATTTTTAACAATTTTTCGGTATTAGGCTGGGGACAGTGGCTTAGGCCTGCAATTCCAGCACTTTGGAAGGCCAGAAACCCAGGAGTTCGAGACCAGCCTGGGCACTATAGCAAGACCTTGCCTCTAAAAAAATAGAAAAACAAGCTGGGTGTAGTGGCACATGCCTGTATAGTCCCAGTTACTCAAAAGGCTGAGGTGGGAGCATCATCTGAGCCCAACAAGTCAAGGCTGTGGTGAGCTGTGATCCTGCCACTGCCATTGCACTCCAGCCTGGGCAAGAGAGTGAGACTCTAACAACAACAAAACAAACAAAAAAAAAATTCTGTAGATATAGGCTGGGTGCAGTGACTCACGCCTGTAATCCCAGTACTTTGGAGGAAGAAGGGGGAGGATAGCTTGAGCCCAGGAGGTCGAGACCAACCTGAGAAACATAGTGAGACCTCATCTCTATAAAAAACCAAAAAAATTAGCCGGGCATGCTGGCAGACACCTATAGTTCCAGCAACTCTGGAGGCTGAGACAGAAGGATCACCTAAGCCCAGGAGGTTAAGGCTGTGGTGAGTCATGAGCATGCTACTGCACTCCAGCCTGGACAACAGAGTGAGACCACAACTCAAAAAAAAGAAATACTGTAGATAATGTGTGTCTGTTGATATATCATTTTTTTTTTTTTTTTTTTTAGTTGGAGTCTCACTCCGTCGCCCAGGCTGGAATGCAGTGGCACACTCACGGCCATTCCAACATCGACTTGCTGGGCTCAGTGATCCTTCCCCCTCAGCTTCCAAGTAGCTGGAACTACAGGCATGTGCTACCATGCCCAGCTAATTTTTCTGATTTATTGAAGAGATGAGGTCTCATCATGTTGCCCAGGCTGGTCTCGAACCCATGGGCTCAGGCAATCCTCTCGTCTCAGTCTCCCAAAGTGCTGGGATTACAGGCTTGAGCCACCACGCCTGGCCAATATATCGTTTTTAATTATACATTTGTCAAAATGCATGAAGCTGTACACTTAAAATGGTAATTTTTTTAATTTTTTGAGCCATGATCTCATTCTATCACCTGACACTAAGTTCTCTGGGCTCACAACACTTAACACACACCCTATTAAAGTAGCTATCTTCAATTTATTGTGACAATAAATTGACAATACATACAACTGTCAATTTCACCTTCCAAACAGTGAGCTCCTAGAATTCCCAGGTTTGGATCCTAGCTCTGCCACTTACTATGACACCTTGAGCAAGTTATTAGATCTCTCTGAGCTCCAGTTTCTCCATCTGTAAAATGAAGCTAATTGCAGGAACTATCTCATGGGGTGGCTGGAAGGATTATAAGTGAAGCACTTAGCAGAGAACCTGGCACACGGCGGTTGTGGGATAAATGACAGCGAGTGGCACTGCACACCTGATACAGGCAAGCAGATGGATTCCAGCCCCACGTCCAAGCTCGCTTCCAAGCCCAGCCAGAGCCAGGCATCACAACAGCATGAGCCCACTATGGCAGAGCTGCCCAGAGAGGGCACACAGCTGCTGGCAGCAGCAGAGGATCCCAGGCATGGCCTCATTCCTCCTCGCCCTGTTCTTGTGTTCACAGGTCCTAACTCCAAACCACCACCCCAGAGTCCCTCAGAGTTGCCCGAAAATACAACTGCTTGGTAGTGGAACTCTGAAACCCACATCAATGCTCTTCTTGAAGGGACATCACTGAAGGATGGGCCCTCCAGAGCACTTTGGAAACAAAAGACACAGGAATGCCTCAGTCTCAACTCTGACAGCATTCCTGCTCTATAATTTCCTGGGGAAAACGATTACACCACTGCACTATTCCCAGATACAAAGTGGGAATAAGCCTGCATAGATTAAGGGAAGAAATGACTTCTACATAAATTATTTTACACTATTACTCAACCCAAAAGGCAAACACAATCTCTCCTCTTACCTGTTTCACTGCATCCAGCAGTCGCTCCAGCAGAAATTGTCTTTTGTTTCCAAAGTGCTCTGGAGGGCCCATCCTTCAGTGATGTCCCTTCAAG
>CAUYQG010198299.1:0-18289 GCA_963574415.1 Tarsius wallacei | reverse complement strand
GTGCAGTGGCCGCTCCCGGCCACCGCAGCCTCGACCTGCTGGGCTCCGGCGATCCTTCCGCCTCAGCCTTCCAAGTAGCTGGAACTACAGGCACGCGCTACCACGCCCGGCTAATTTTTTTTTATTTATTGTAGAGATGAGGTCTCGCCTGCCCAGGCGGGTCTCGAACCCGCGGGCTCAGACAATCCACTCACCTCAGCCTCCCAAGGCGCGGGATTACAGGCTGAGCCACCGAGCCCGGCTGTCTAGGTTGTTTATAAAGGTTGTTGGGGTTTGTTTGCTTGCTTGCTTTAAGGTAATTTAGGTAAATTACTACCCTGCTCCCAAATACAGAAGACTTGATAAAAAGGATTTGATAAATTTTTAAAACCAAATACCAAAGTATACTGGTGGCTCAGACTTTGCGGGTGGCTGAGGCCTGGAGCTATCATGCGAGGCAAGAGGGCACTGATGCCATGATGGAGTGTGCAGAGCCCCAGAGCCTCTCCAGCACCACCCCCTCCCCCCCAATGGAGGTTTGTCCTTCTGTAGGAGGTGTCCGGGAACGGAGCCTTGAGTGTGCTGCCAGAGAGAAGTGCAGCGCCTGCCTGGGCTCTTTGGTCATGTGTGTTCATGGTGTGCTTCTGTTTTGCCACATATAAAAGTAGGCACAAACATCTACAGATGTACACAGTAGATCGGCCCTGTGTGTTTTCAAAAGCAAGGAGTAAACTATTTTGCAGAGTATGGTGTACTACCATGAAAAGTAAGGGACTGTTTGCGTTTCTGATCCTGTTTCACCATCTTCTAGTTAAGGAAGCCAGGAGAAAGCAGGAATGAATGCCTGGGTTCTGTGTCACTTGTGTCATGTGTGTTCTTTATGTTCCTTCTGAATATTTAAATCAGTGTAGAATTGCTGCCTTAGGACCTCCACCATGCTGAGTTGAAGACATCATTCTGGTTCTTAAACTTCCATGTGAAAGCCAGAGGCTAGTGTTTGAAAGGCACTCACAGGACTCAGGCAGCACTTTCCACAGTCACAGATTCTTTACTGCCCCTTTTTATGTCTGAACTTTACATACTGGATTACATGTCAATAAGAGAGAGAGCAGTGCCTTGATTTAGCACCTCCTTGTGACAGAAGTGGCCCTTCTCTTCTAGGAAAGGAGGGAACATAGTGCCCCTGGGGTCCCATTGCCCAGGGAGGCATATGGCTCTTTGCAGTGATTCATTGAGTATTCTGGTAAGAAGTCAAAAATAAGCATTTCCACAAAAAGAATAGTAAAAGCCACAGAAAGAAAGACCGTATGATCCATTTAGTAAAATAAAATGTACATTGTAAAGCATCGGTACTAAATGAAACTATTACTCTAAATTCTGTCCTTATTTATCTTTCCAAACATTAGAGCAGTGTAACTTTTGACTATTTTTGTATTTGCATACCCAAATGCTAATTTTAAAATATACAATGGAGTATGAAGACATCTGGGGAATTTCAAACCAACATATAAGTTTATATTCATTTAAGTCTGATTTTTAAATCAGTGTAAATTGTCACTAATTATGATAATAAATACTGACCTAGTTTTTTGGGCTCAGAGGTTGCTTTTGTGTACATTAACACATTTAATACGTAAAGTAGAATACTACTACTAATTTCAAAATAATATTCAGACATAACTTTTTGTAAATACTGACAAAGCTATAACTTATAACCATGAGAGAAGCAGGACGTAGCAGAAGCTACATGCCCACGACTTTACCACCTTCTCTGAAATTGTTTGGCTGTCATTCCGGTGAACCCGCTCTGTGAATGAACTAGCAAAGACATATAAACTTGCATAAGTAAGCCCCTCTTTCCACACCCATCCTGCTTTCTTTCCCTCCTATTCTTCTAAAAGTCTGTTGTTTAATGTACAGGTTTACTAATTCATATCTTGTTAGACCCCAGAGATAAGACAGCACGGAAGCAATCCAATCTACTACTTTGAGCGAGGCGGTCTTCTTGGTGTAATCTCTCTCAGCTGCTTTTTTGAGGTTTCACACATTCACAAAAATAACAGCATTTTTAGCTGATCCCAATAGATTTTTCTCTGCAGCTGCATCACTTGAAAAAGCTTTTTGTTCCAGTTCTTAAAGTCTAAGTATTGAAAGTAATTTGAAAAAAAGAAAAACATCTCAATTATGATTTGTGTGTGTTGTGATGACTTTAAGGACTGACTGGGCTGCAAATGGGTTTTGAAAAACAAGCCAATGTGCCCATGGAAAATACAGGATTTCAAAGTGCATTGTTGAGTGCGCTGATGCTAACTCATGGGCACGTGGCAGGGTAGGCTTTTTTGGCAGGACCTGTGGTCTCAACCTGCAGTGATGCTAACGATATTAGCAAATTAGCACCACCAAGCTTGCCAGCCAATTCACCAGAGCCCGCTCACTCTCTCACTGCTGTAATTAAAACTAATTATTTTCTAAAACATAGTAATACATGAATATGTGCAATAATCATTTTGTAGTGGGCAATCTGTGGAGCCTCTTTTAAAGCTTTTTTTTTTTTTTTTTTTTGGCACATTATGCTCCATGTGTCCTGCCTTGGTCGAGCAGCACTTTCATTTGTAGAATGTAAAATTGGTCCTGCTCCTAAAACCTTGGGTTGATTTCACTGAAAAAGGACTGTTTTCTGGTTTTCACTCATTCATTAGGCTCATCGTTCTCTCCTCTCCCTTGTCTCCTTCCCTCTTCCTTACTCTTCACACATCTGGTTGGTGTCTCACTCGCAGCCCCCACTTCCCAGTGTTGTGCAGATGGTTTGCATGGTGGGGTTCTGTAGAAATTCAGCTGTTATTCCCTGGATAGCTACACCAATTCCCTGCTGTAGCCTTGATCTGCTTTTAGAAAGAAATCCAAGCCCATGTTTTCAACCTGAAAATGTCTGTTAATGTCTGAAATGAATGTGAACAATAAATCAGTTGTCCTTTGGTGAACCTTTATGGTAAGGTGGAGTTGATCGGGTTTCTGAGCCTAGGTATAGAAAGCAGGATGTTGACCCTGGGGCCGCTATGGGCCTCTGACCTGGGTGTTGAGTGTTGTGGTGGGTGGATGACTGTAGGATCCAAGCCAGACTGAAAGAATCCCTGTCCTGTTGCAAAATAACTAGAAATCCTTTCCCTTAAAAATGCATCTTCAATTATTGTTTTTGAAGTCTGCTATGTAGTCTTCCCTTGTTGTAGACTATGCCATGTGCAATGGATGCAATTTTCAAATGAAACAATGTGAAATGTCAAATAACTTTTCAAATTGTAGATCCTTTGAGTCCATGAAGTTAAGAATGCCCTTAATCCTCTAGTATCCAGGTAAAAAACATACACATCCAGTATTTGCTTCCAACACCTGATGAACAATTTAAACATTTTTCTTATTTCTATTGTTGACTACTCTTTGAAGGCTATAATAATTTTTTTAAAATAATACTGATATAAGTTTACCTTTCATGGTTTGGGTTCTGAGCACACAGAAGGATGTCCTTTTTTTAATGGGTTTTTGTTTTTTGTTTTTTGGTGGTGGTTTTTTGGATCAAAAAGGATTGACAGAATGTGATGCTTTTAGGTTTCAGAAATTAGTATGCTCCAAGTTACGATATCTATTTTTTCTTCCTCTAAGGGAAATGCAAGTACCTCATACTTCATTCAGTGACTTGTGTTGGCAGGAGGACAGGCAATAGATCACACGTATAATCCTAAACTCTTTCTCCTGTTTTCGATTAGCATCTATGGGTCTTGCAGATATGATGTCTCCTGGTGAATCCAAACTGCCCCTGCCTCTCAAAGCAGATGGCAAAGAAGAAGGCACTCCACAGCCCGAGAGCAAGTCAAAGGTACTTCCTTGCGCCTCTGCACGCACTGTGGGGTCTGCCTAGCAAAAAGCTGCTGTGTCGTTCTCTTTTCACTGGTGTTGGCCGACACTTTTTTTCATTTGGTCTCTTCTCTTTCTGCATGCCTTCATTTTGTGCAACATGTTTGTAGTCTTCTTTTCTTTCCCCAGCCCCTTCATGGTGTGGATCTGAAAGTTACTAGTTCTTATGGCATTAACTCATGTTGGGGGGAGGGGGTGGAGGGACAAGACCCACCTAAGAAAAATGCTTTGATGCGGGGAGAAGTGAGGGTCTTGCCTGGTTTCGGTACTTGCAGCCATTTTCTCTGCCTTCAGTTTATAGCTTCCTGTTTTGGCCGCCTCAGCAACAACAACATACTTAATATTTTGCTTTCCTGCCTTATTTGATAAATAAGGTGAACAGCTTTTTTTTTTTTTTTCCTTTCTTTCTTTCATAAGGGGTAACCCATGCTTAGCATTCCATGTAAGCTTGAAGTAAGCATGGTGGCTTAGTGGCCTTATCCAGCATCCAGCAAACTTACCAAATTATACTAATTAAGAATGTTGTTTTAATACCTTTATATATGTGTGTTTTTGTGTGTTTGTTTGTACATGTCTTTATATATATATTATATATAAAAATTAGTCTGTTAAACTGGATGTACTTTTTGTTATTTTAAATAAAGTTTGCCCTACCTTTGTCATTTTTTTTTTTTATTCCTCTACCACAGGATAGCTACAGCTCTCAGGGTATTTCTCAGCCCCCAACCCCAGGCAACCTGCCAGTCCCTTCCCCAATGTCCCCCAGCTCTGCTAGCATCTCCTCATTTCATGGAGATGAAAGTGATAGCATTAGCAGCCCAGGCTGGCCAAAGACTCCATCAAGCCCTGTAAGTGGCTCTGGTTTTTTTTTTTTTGTTTTTTTTGTTTTTTGGGGTTTTTTGATAATTAATTAATTCTACTTTAATGCTTGCTTGTTTATTTGTTTTATAAGACTTTTTCTTCATGATTTATCCATGAAAGCGTTTTCTTTATAAATAATTATATTAGTGACAAATGAGTAAAGTTGACATGCATCATAGAAGTTGATTTCTGATAATGAAACAGCTGTTGTAAAGAAACACCTCTGTACAAAGCATGCGATTGTGTTACTGGGTCCAAACTCCTTCACACAGTGACTTTGTTTAAATGTCTGATTCATTGTGCACTTACAGAAGGTTTTTAAAATGAGTTACTTCTCCATTTACATGGGAACTAATAGCAGTGATGTACTGAATGACAAGTTTGGCTGCTGACCTAAATTTTCCATGGGTTGTTCTATCTGAGACATCTTATTACAAAACTGCCTACCTAAAACAAATAAATAAATATTCAGTATGGGGACAGTTTAGCATAACACCAGCCCTGCTTTGTTTCTGACCCATTTGTCTGAAATTAACAAAAACGTTTTAGAAATGTTAATGCATGTGAATTTTTCTATTGATAATGTGTACCTACATTAGAGTTAGTTGAGATAGAAAAATTGTATCTGCACAAGATTGCTGGTAATCTTGAAATTAAGTGTTGATTTCCATATGACATATAAATAGCAAAAATAGTAATGTGTATATCAGGGAGTTTTTAGCCTCGATGTTCTTCTAACCCTAGAATTGGGCCTTTAGTTTCCTGCTAAAGAAATTATTTCTGTGCCATTAAAAAAAAAAGAAATGGTGCTTTATTTTACATTCATATAGGGAATCAAAAGATTTAAAAAAAGAAAAAACCTTAACATGCAATTACTTGCCAAAAAGGCTTAATTAACACGCTCATTTCTGTAAGACAATGTATTGACGAGCACAGCTCAGGAAAGCAAGTTAGAGGGAGAAGACCCTAGCTGTGCAGAATCTGGCAAGCTAGTCAAAACCCAAAAGGAGGCTGCTATTAATTATCCATTCACTGGTTTAAACAGAGAGAGCCTGAAGGTTTGAAGAGTTGGTTGTTCTAGAAAATGTGTGTAAAATTCACTTGCAGCTCTAGGATAACCAGCGTTTTCCTTTTCAGAGGAAGAGGGCCATATTCACTCTAATGGTCTCCGGATATAACGTTTCAATTTTGCAGCACCCCAGATAAAATGAAAAGCACCCCTAGAATGGGCGCAGCAGCCAGGGCATCCCAGGACAGGCACAGCAGTCAGGGCACTCCAGGATGGGTGCAGTAGCCAGAGCACCTCTAGGATAGGCACAGCAGCTACGGTGGCCCTAGGATGGGCACAGCAGAACTCACAGGAAGGGGCTTGACTCCTGCATTTCGATGTCTTTGTGTTATTTGCTTTGAGTCTCAGAAGGCAGCCAACATATGTGTTTTTCCCCCATAGTCTACCTTGGTTTTTTCTTTTGTTTTCTTTCTTTTTTGTTAGGAAAAGCGTTTTGAATCAGTATTGCTCTTCAAGTAAGTAGGTAGAATTCAAATAACTTTCAAAACCTTTTGTGTGTTGGATTGAGGGAGAATTTCAGAGGTTGAAAATAATAATCTTTAAAACTCAAGATAGCAATTTAGAATGATAATTTAAGAACAATGACTGCTAACATATTCTATGTTTCATCTTGCTAATCTCTGGATTATAGAGAAGGATTGAGATAGCTACTACATTTTAACTTACTGGTCAGATTGTCTGCGTCAACTGTAGGAAACTATCAAAATCCTTCCTTCTGCTTAAATGTAAGACAGAAGAAGAAAATGCATAACCTTTGTTTTCCGATTATAATAGAATGAAACTTGAATTTGCGTATTAATTTTCTCTTTTTTCTAAATATTTCCACATTCATTATCTCATCCTGTCCCATAACTTTTTTTGAGAATTTACAAGTGAGCTGTCCCTAGTGGTAGAGAAGGACAAGTGAGGCTGAGTTCACAGCCCTAGAGATGTCAGACTGTTGCTCTATAAGGAGAAAACAGCCACTTTTTTGAGTGAGATGCTAATTCAAGAAGGGGGCCAAAGGAGAGTGTGATGAAGGGCCTCATATTATCTCTGTTATCAAATCACAGCAAATACATGCCATTCAGGAATGTTTAACTGCTCTTTTGAGATACCACTTCAGTTTGTTCTTAAAATTGCTCTTAATAGTGTCCCTAATAAAGCCTGTCTCACAGCAGGTCTGAAAAAGACAACATGATAAAGATGCTCGATGCTTTGACAGTGTACTGTGGACCAACAGTGTTTTGTTACAAAACATCCTAAAATAAAAATAAACATTTGTCCATACACATGCACATACACATATTACCAGGCATATGGTAAAGACTGCTGAAATGTAAATCTACCTAAAAGACTTGAGGAAAATGTACTTATAGGCTTAATTAAAGTATATGCGAGGAAAACATTTGTGGCACCATAATAATGTCTTGCTATAATTTTACAGCAATTTCCATTCTTTTTTTTTTCTTGCCTCCACAAAAGTTTCAAGCAGTAGGATCCAATTCTGACAGCACTGAAGCAGTGGTAGATGGTCCTTGGTGACCTGGAAAAGTGAGCCCACCACTCTGAAGGCTGGTTCACCTGCCCTTTATCCAAAGGGTCCATCGTGACCGAGTCTGTGAACAAGCAACGTGTGCACTGAGCCTGGTTGGTGATGACAGTGATCACATGTGTGCTCTTTATTCACTAAGCCTTTTGTTGCTCTCTGTTCAGATACCCAGATGCCGACTCTGCTAATCATTTGGCTAGGAAGCAAACCTGAAGGCTGGGGTGGAGATCTTCCATGCAGATGGGGGCCACAGCCCTTTTCTCGGCCTTCAGTTCTTCCTAGATTGTCCCATGCTCACATCACACTTTGCTCAGTGAAATCCTATTTATAGATATTTGAATCAGCTATTAATTCTTATTTGCATGCTGCCAGAGTTCTCACACTCTTTTCATTCATTCAAGTAATCATTCATGGAACAAATATCTATCATGGACCTCCAGTGCACTAAGTGCTAGAGATGCCACATCAGCATGAACCCTGCCTAGTGCAACTTAGAGTGTAGTCAGAAAAGTAGGCGTCAGACAGGTGATCATATGCAAAACACAGAGTTTTACGCACTGTGTGAAAAGTGCGTGAAAGGAAATATGAAGGGTGTGATGGTGGATTAAAACCGAGGCCCTAGTTTAGGTTAGTGAGCCAGCCTCAGGGAGGCCTCTTTCAGGGCCTTTCATGTTAACTGAGGCCTGACCACATCAAGTCCATGCAGATGCATCTTCCTACATTATGGTGCCATAAAAGTGTCTCTTGGATGACCTAAAAACTATGAAAAATAAAACTATTCTATTAGAAACTATTACCTTCATTAAATGTTTCTAATTTTATGAGAACCAATTGAGATATGCACAAATTAACTAAACTTAAGTTCATTTAACACAGAAAGGGGAGGAAAGTTAAAGAATGTATAGTCAAACTAAATAAATCATTATATTAGGCCTGTTTCAGCTTATAGGAATCCAGTCCTTTCAAAAGTAGGAGCAGACATCGTTCCATTGATGGTTAACTATCTATCCACAACCATGCCCAGTTTCAGTGTAGAGAAGATCAAGCCAAACATAGCAGGTGGAACTTAAATGCAGGATGTTTGTTGCACTATTTGGAGTAATTTTAAATGGAAATGATTGCTTTGTTTCTCTTATCCCTAAGTTGAATCTTAGACTTTTACCTCAATTTTTTACAAATAAAATGCAAGAAGGAAATGTCTTTTAATTGATTATAGAAGATTATGCTTTTTTCCTTGTATTCTTATTTCAAATTTTCATTTTTAAAAAGCACTGGACCCATTTTTTAAGCGTGCTTCCCCAAAAGAGAAAAAAACTCAGCACTAAAATTTAGAAACTGCTGATAATAACAACCCTGTGCATGGTGGCAGCACTTCTGAGGTTTTATCAGTGTGAGTCTGGTGTGAAGTGTGCTAGAGCAGTTTTTTACACCCAAATAGTCCTTGGGTATAAGAATATGAAAACAAACTTTAAGAACATTTAAGAATATGTTTTAAATTTACAAATACATTTTAAATAATTTTAATTAAATTTTAAATAGTTTGGATATATATCTTCTAAATATATATATGAATAGATAGATAGACAGATAATGAATATGTGTATATATTTGTAAGCTCTAATTAAGTGACTTGAAATTTAACTTCAACATCAAAGTATATTCTGAAAGATCACACTTCTATTATTATCCTACCGTTCTGCATTTTTTATTTGTATCAGTTGTATCGCCCTTTTTTTATATATTCAACAAAGATGTTATGCATCAATAAATCTAAAGCTGAAGACTTCAAATTTCAACCAAAACGGCTTGGGAGAATGATGTGGCGGTCAGAAGGAAGCCACCACATCTTTACAAGTTTGGTTTTCAGGCGTCCTTTCTCAGGACCCTGCTTTTACTTGAGATCATTTTGTTAAATAAGGTCACATCTAGCCTCAATGGCAATTATATTATTTATCCTACCAAATTTTCAAAAATATGTTTAAAATTATGTTAAGCTAACTATAAAAAAGGAAAAAACTTAGGAAGAGCTCTGCCTTTATGTAATAATGGCTCTATATTGCAAATGATAACCTAGGTATGCCTGAATAAATGAAGTAAATTATTGTTCCAAGAAATCTTTATTGAGAGCTTAGAAATGATTTTGTACAATAACCCTGGCTTTGCAAACACTGTAGGTATTGTTACAAAAATATAAAGATATTAAAGAAAGGGAAGAAATACAGTTGGCCTGCTTAGGGCTAGCAGTGTCACTTACCCCAGGTCACATACTCCAGGGGGTGAGTCTGGTGTGCAGAAACTGCAACTCTTGACATTTTAGTATCAGGTATAATCAGATTCATTGAAAACAAAAATTAGAGCATCGGTGTAAACCTCATAAGCATGGCATAAAAGAAAACACATTGTTTGTCCATAGATTGCTGGGGATATGAATCAGCACATGGTTAAAGCATGGATTCTGTTTCTCAGTCTATTCTAAAACAATAGATTTTTAAAATCTATTAAAATAATTATCTAACAGATCCTTACCTTGACAGAGATGTTCAAGGAATTTTAAGTAGGGAAGGCTAGTTGTCATGACCAAAGGCTAAAGCTTTCAGTGGCCATTAGATTATTTAAAAAAAAAAAAAAAAAGTCTAAGCCCACACCACTGGTTCCTGTAAGTGGTGACATATTTGCCAGCAAGCACTGCATGTTTGCTCTTCCTCCATGTGATTTAAAGTTTTAATGAAGACACACATTCGCCATTCTTGTTTTGACAAGGAAAAGTAGGAGTCCATTTGCTGTTTGGGGCTCTGTAATATTACATGAAAGATTTTTAACTAACTGTGATCATTCTATAACCTAACACCCTTTTATTTTTAAAAATGACCCAAGGTGTTATTGGAATCTTGCCTTCTGAGATTCAACGCTTATAACAAAGTAAAAAGAGGTTTGGGGGTTTTTTGCTTTTGTTTTTAAGTGTATAAAAGGGGGAGTTTGGGCCCTTTATTTAAAGTTGATGTAAATTTCTAATTAAGAAAATGTATAGTTTGTGCCTGAACTAGTAGCCTTCATTCCTAATTGTTGTGTGATAGCAGTAGTTTTTAATCTCTTCTCTTCCTGTATTTGTTTGCTCATTACTTTTTTCTCACCTTCTTCCCCTCCCTCTGCCCACCCATGCCCCACCTCCACATGCTCCTTCTGGGCACTAGAAGTCCAGCTCCTCCACCACCACTGGGGAGAAGATCACAAAGGTATATGAGCTGGGGAATGAGCCAGAGAGAAAGCTCTGGGTCGACCGGTACCTCACCTTCATGGAAGAGCGAGGCTCCCCTGTGTCCAGTCTGCCTGCTGTGGGCAAGAAGCCCCTGGACCTGTTCCGACTCTATGTCTGCGTCAAAGAGATTGGAGGTTTGGCACAGGTAAGAGTGACTGAGTGAGTGAACAAGGAGGCAATACAGACAAGCTCTTCACGGTGGCTTCTTTGAATATATGGACTGGGTTTTATTTTTCTCACAAAGGAAAAGCTAAGCCTGCACTGAAGTCACCTTCCTGGGACCTGTTGTCTGTGTGTTGGGGCCAGGGGGTCTCTGGCTCTGCCACCAGCTCACAGTGTGACCTCGGCAAGTCATTTACTTGGACCTCAGTTTCCTCGTCTGTACCATGAGAAAGACCAGATTTTTCTTTAGGTTTCCTGACAGCTGTGGAATGCTCTGGAATCTGCCAGGAGTTCGTGGTAAATACTCCAGAAATGTTTTACAAATGACTGAATTATGTGTTTGTGTCAGATTTTCTATCCAGAGCAACTTATTGAGAAAATTAAGTCACATTTGTAAAGCCATGCCCACAGCACCTGAACAGCCAGCAGGGTCAGAGCTAGCTGTGGTTTTCAAGGGCTGGGTCTCTGGTGGGGCCGGAGGGGCACCTAGGGTAGGAAATTTAAGGAGGCCCTCATCTTCTGGTTGTGCCAGGTGCTGTGTGCTTTCTTGACTCAGAGTAAGTGCCCCCTTAAATCTTGTACCCCAGACACCAGGCTTTCCTTACTCTAGCCTGTAAACCTTAGCAAGGAATCTAGCTGGTGGGGAGGTGGCCTGTGATAGAAATGAGGAAAGGGTACTAATATATAAATTAGCACCTCACTGTGTGGCCTTTGTCTCTCTAAATGCATTCAGGTCACTAGCCTCAAAGAATAAATGAGGAAACTCTTATGTAACACAATAAAGCACAGGGCTGGGAGCAGTGGCTCACTTGAAGCCAGGAGTTTGAGACCTGCCTGGGCAGCATAGCAAGATGCCCATCTCAACCAAAAAAAAATTTTTTTTAAATTAACCAAGGTGGTGGTGCACACCTGTAGTCCTAGCTTCTTGGGAGGCTGAGCTAGGAAGAGCTCAGGAGTTCAAGGTTGCATTGAGCGGTGATCACATCCCTATATTCCAGCCTGGGTGACAGAGTGCGCCTCTATCCCAGAAAAGGAAACAAAACATTAATTGTGTGGCCCAGGGACACTCTCAGAGTAGGTGGGGGACCAGGTCTGTCTATTTCAAAACGTGCGCTCTTTCCGTTTACCAGTTCAGTAGTCTGGAGCCTAGCAGTGCATTGGCATCCCATGGGGAGCTTTGAAAAGCTGGCAGTGCCTGGGCCCCCGCCCGGGATTAATAAAAGAAGACCTAGGCAGTCTAATAGGCAGTCACAGTGAGGCATCCTGCACCCCACCCAGGTGGTGGTGGTCACTGACTATCCAAGAGCGAGTCATGTCAGCCCCAGGTATCACTGCAGGCCTACCATGGTCTCAGTGCTGCAGCTCCGGAGATCCAGGTGGGACCTTGATCTGAGCTGTCCCCTTAGATGCCTCATCCCTCCATGAGGGACTGAGAACTATGGCTGAAAGAATGAATTGGAGCTTCAACCAGATGCTAAGCGGCGTAATGCACACCACTTGGGAGTGTGGCCAGCAAAGGGAGTGGTCAAGATGTGCCTCTCTCTAACCTGGGCTTTCCTGACCTTTCCCCCTCTGCACCTAGCCGTTCTGACATTGATTTTTAGAATCACCAAGACTGCTGAAGTAATTAGTTTGCTCACCCAACCAGCATGGAGTAGTTCTCTCTGACTGCCTTACTCTGTCTGTATATAACCATGCTGACTGTAAGGAGACCCTTTGCTGGCTCGGCTAATAAGGGTTTCTGGAATGTAGCTGGGTTGCATCCTCGCACTCGCTCGTCATGCTCTCTACCTGGTGGGCGGCAGATGTGGCTGGGAGCAGGTGCCGCAGCCACAGAGGTCAGCTCAAGGCCTTGCTTCTCAGGTACCAAGCACCACTCTGCTCTCCATCTCTGAAGCAATCCGCAGACCCTGTTTGCAGACTTGTATCGATGCCAAGAGAGGCATTGAGCATTCTGTGGTGTTTTATTATGCACCATTGAATACTAAGTAAATGGACGGAAAGAGCTTCGTGAGAAAGTTGGAATCCAGAAATTCAGTATTTCATTGAAAACTGCTGTCCCTTAACCCTCACCGTGCTATGCAACACAGGAAACATCACAAGGCAAAGCATTCCCCGAGTTACTTGCAAGTCTTCATGTTTCATTCATGTGTTTAACCTTTCATAACCTGTTCCCAAGTGGGAATCAGAAGGTTAGAATAATGCCTCGAGTCTTTATGGAACATTCAGGTCTCCTCTCTTCCTCGCCTCCTCTTTTTGCAATTGTGTCATCTGCAGCCTGTGCAAGAAGGTACGCCCCACCCGTCAGCCGCGCTGGTGGCTTAACAGAGCCCAGCCAGTGGCTGATGGCATGGCATCGGGCTTTTAAGTTGGGAGCATTTGGTCCAGGGGCCTCACTTGCTTTCGTACCAGATGCCACCTTTGCCCACATCACAAGCAGCCCTCAAGGGAGAGGAGAGCAGGCAGGCGTGGGCCCAGAATCTCAGGCTCATCTCTGGGAGCTTGTGGCTGTTGGCAGGAGATACTCTTTCATCTCAGTGCTCAAACACTTAAATTGCAAAATAGTGCAGGTATTGCTTTTAAAATTAGTTTTTAGATGCCCCTTTTTCTTAATTAGAGGTGGGGCGGGGTGAGTGAGCAGGGTGTGACTGCTCCGGTGGAGCTCGCTGGCTCTGGGAGAGGCAGGCGTCAGGAGATGCAGCCGGCAGCGGGACCTCTCGCGCAGGGCGTTTTATGTCGCCATCAGCAGGTTCCTTAATGGTTTTATAACTGTAAATGCTGTCTATGCACTACTGAGTGGGAGTAATGAGTATTAGTTAAAAGAGGCAAATGAAAAAAAGTAAACCAAGACATTAAGTGCTTTTTTTGTCTCCTGGCTTTAAACAAGCCACTTTGCTGCAAACCAATGGCCCTGCCATTTTTTTTTGCTAGGTTAATAAAAACAAGAAGTGGCGTGAGTTGGCAACCAACCTGAATGTTGGCACTTCGAGCAGTGCGGCGAGCTCCCTGAAAAAGCAGTATATCCAGTACCTGTTCGCCTTCGAGTGCAAGATCGAACGAGGGGAGGAGCCGCCGCCGGAAGTCTTCAGCAGCGGGGACACCAAGAAGCAGCCCAAGCTCCAGCCGCCATCTCCTGGTAAGTGGCGGCGCTGCACGCGGCGGCCAAGGCGCGCCCAGGGCTCAGTGGAGAACTTGGGATCTTCCGAAGGCAGGGGTTTGTGTTTGTGTATTGTTTTGTGCCTAGGGAAAAGGGAATAAAATGTGGGATCTTCTGGGCAGCACTGTGAAGGCACCCTTTGGAACTCTGAGCTGTAGGCATTTCTTATACAAGTATTTTAAAATAGCCTGTCCAGCTGCAGAAAATAAAGATCCCCATCACCTGTTGCAACACTTGAGCACCTCTGGGAAGCCCACCCTGCAGGTTTCACAGCCCACCACGTCAGCTCTCTCTGTCGGGATACTCAGATTTGTACGTTAGCAAAATGAAACTTGGATTTAGTTTTTAATGTTCTGTGTCCAGCAAGTTCTCACTTTTAGGGGGTTCAGCAGCTGTCATCGTGTAGACCCATAGGGCCCTATTTCTGAAGTAACTGGTCCCAGCCACTTTGCCCTGCGGGTCAGAGGTCTTAGGAAAAGCTGCAGTGTGGCTTACCTAATTTTGCTCGCACCATCTCCACCCCACTATCAGAGACCCTGCTATTATTTTCAGCTCTCCTGCTAGCCTTTGTCCTGTCAGGGCTTCAAATTTGAAATTACAAAATCATATACTCTAATAAATTCAGTTAGAAGTGGGAAGGAATTGGGCCCTTAGTTCTGGGTGGTAGCCTCTCTTGAGTAAATAGAGTAAATGCTCTCGAGTAAATGCTCTCTTACCCATTTCTGGCTGCTAGTCATTATAGAGGCCCCTTCCACAGCCATGGCCTTCAGCTGTCAGCCTTGCCAGTCCTCTCCCTGTATGGCTGCATCCCTGCATGGCAGCCCATGCTCCTGAGCACTCCCAGTGCGCCCACCTGGCACTGTTCTTAGCCCATATCATCTCATCTGTGCATTTCACACTGACTGAACCTCAGTACTTTGCCAGAGCCACATAACTGGGAACAGAAAGTCTCACCAGGGCTCTGGCTCTGGGGTGCACACCACACCCTGCAGACACCTCTGCTGCTATCGAAAACGCCTTTGTTACAGGTGAAGTGTTTACACACGGAAGTCAGAGAAAGTTTCTCAATGATTTCCTCTTCTGTCTGGATGGCAAAGCTGGTTGCTAAGGTTGCTAATCAAGGGACCTCACATAGATGCTTTTTAGGCCCAAAGTGCATGTGCAGGGAATATATCCAGACTTAGATCTGTGGGCTCTGAGTGCAAGCAGAAACCCTCCCCCCTAGCCCTGCCCTTAAAGATTCGAAGCCTTTGCCCCTTACAGTGTCCCTTGAAAACTGGGAAATCTAATTTTAAAAATCTCACAACATTACATTCAGTTCACAGAGTAAAACAAGCTGCCTATGAGCAGCTCTGAAACTATTTTTCCAAAATAAAAACCCAGTGGGGTGTAAGGACCAAAGTGGTGATGTCTGCAAAGATCTAAGGGTGTATTTTATTTGCCAGGAAAGGACTCGTGTCACTGAATGGTCTGCACTTGTGTATGGAGAATAGCTCTCCTAGGGTGCGTCGGCTGCAGCACAGGCAGCCCTGCTGGGACATAGATCCTTCAGAAAGTGGAAGGCCTGTTCTCTCAGCAGCCGGCTCTTTCCTTTTCCCTTTTTTAAACTGCCATTTTTATGGCAACATTATCATTTTAACTGCACAAAAGAGCTGCGATTGCAGATGCACTTGTGATAATACGGCCATCTCAGTAGTCCAGATGGAGCCCGGGCCCTGTGACACAGGAGCAAGTAGACAGAAGGCCTTGGGTGGGTCCAGCCCAGACAGCACCGTGCAGAGAGCTCCGGGCACAGACTGGCCAGGGCCGTGAGCCCAGGTGGCCCCGTGATCAGAAACCTTCCGCTTCCCCACCATCCACGCATCAGGTGGCCTCTTGGATTTCAGTGGCATCACTAGGGAAAGAGTCTCTGAAAAGTTCTTAAAGGAGAATAAAATAACTTCCATTTGCCATGCCAGGGTCTCATTTGTTACAAAATTTTTAAAAACTGATTCTTTGCAAAAATGTGTTCTTTGAAGTCCCCTTTTCCCGTGAGAACATAATCATAGTTTACTTTTACAGCACATTTAGGCAAACTGGACTTAAATATTCCTAAGAAACATTCCAGATTTTTTTCCAGCGGTCACTCTGAACCAGCTGAAACCTAAACCATAGCCTCCAAGTCATCCGTCTCTAGTCCAGTTTTGATTTGATGTGGCTGACATGCATCTGGACTTAGTTCAGCCAACCCCCGGGAAGCCTAACCCTTCGGCCCCTGGGGCTGCACTCATGTCACTACGGAGTGGCTGTGTGACTTCTCACACTGGATGTCCAGGTTCCTGTCCTGGGACCTGAATAGTCAGTGGAATAAGACTCCCACATGTACCTAGGCAAGGTCTGGGGTCTGGTTTACATCCATAAGGTGCCAGTGGGGATCTTGTTATTCTAATGCACCTGGAGAAGTTTGTGAACGAGTTCTAATGAATAACCATAGGAATCGCCTCTGTGTGGCCCCTGCAGCCTGGAAGCTGGGGAGGGGGAGGCCCAGACTGGGAGGAGTGGGGTGGGGAGCAGGGAAGCTCCACATTCAATTAGTGAGTCTGTAACCAAAAACCCATCCATCTTTGCTGGCAGGTGGCTGAGTGAATTTCTATTATTAGCTGACAGGTGATGTCACAGAACCTGTCATGGATCCAACTAGGGAATCCTCAGTGGAAGATAAATGAGAAAGGGGCTCGGGTTATAAACAAAGGTGCCCTCTGGGTGACCTCTAGTCACTGTAGACCTGGGACACATCAGCTGTTCGTCCTTCTCCCACCCTACTTCCCGCAACCCTGCCAGAACTAGGGCACCAGGTTCGTGCTGTGTAAATTATCTTCCCAGCTAGGAGCCTGGCCATGCTGTCTGAAGTGTGTGAATGTACTTAACCTTCAGTAACCTTTCCATTGTTTACTTTAGAGTATACATTTGTAGCTTCTGGCAAAAGGTAGGGATGTCCTAGAGAGCATGCCAGCCTCTCTATTAATGGAGTTGCACGAGGTTGCATTCTTTTTTTTCATGAAAGGAAAAGAAAAAACACTGGCAAGAGAGAATTTTTCCAATTTTTTTATTAGCTGTAAATGTGAATACTTGTAAATAAGGGTCATTCTGAAATCACAGCCTCGTGAGCCATGTTTCCAAGGAAGCTGTCAAGGCTGGAGCAGAGTCTGCGCCTGCATTTAAGAAGCAAGTACCTCCCCATTGGCAGCGCTCTGGGGGCCGTCGTGTCTGTAGGATTGTCCTTACAGATTTGTAGAAGACTACTTTGTTCTTTTATTAAGCCTACCTTTTTAATATGCATTTCCAGGGTTTTACCGAAATTTGGTGTGTAAGCATGAATTAATAGGCTTTTCATTTATGACATCTACATTGAAAGTCCTTCTTTCCAGCACCTCTGAGAACTTCTCTAAGTCATTCAAGTGCCAGGCTCATCGGGATGGACAATTTACGCAGGGTGCACAGCCCTGTTGACCCGTATGCGTTCCAACTTAGGCCAGGGGCTGGGCAGACCTGTTGTGGCTGGAAATATCTGTGTTGAGCTGAGGCTTTGAGTGGAAGTGATGTACTCATTCGTATTTTTTACACCTTTGCAGTTTACTCTGTAATCTCTAGTGATTTGTTTAACCTCCATTGCCTCTAAAGTAAATTGTAGTGATGACAATTGCAGTGAGCCTTGGGAACATCATAGGAAAGGAAGCATTAACAATAACATGTAAAATGTTCTTACGCACAAGCACCACAACTGTCATTTGTTAAGACTCTGAGCATCTTTATTGTAAACACCACAAGCGCAGGGTCCTCGTCTTTCTTGCTAGTTTGGTATGCCATATTCAAGCATTGACAAGAGACTAGAAGATGGAGGCATATTATTCATTCAATATCTATTTGTTTAATTCACAATTGGAACCAATATCTATTGAACATCTAACATGCTAAGAACTGTGACAGACGATAAAGCAGGAGCCTTTAAAATAGTATGTTTTTCCTTCAAGGTGAGGTTAACTCATTTTTTTCAAGAATCCTACTTAAGTTTTTAAAAATCCAGTTCAAGCTGGGCTCGGTGGCTCAGCCTGTAATCTCGCGCTTTGGGAGGCTGAGGTGAGTGGATTGCCAGAGCCCGCGGGTTCGAGACCCACTTGGGCAACTTGGCGAGACCTCATCTCTACAATAAATCAAAAAACTAGCCGGGCGTGGTAGCACGCACCTGTAGTTCCAGCTACTTGGAAGGCTGAGGCGGAAGGATCTCCGGAGCCCAGCAGGTCGAGGCTGCGGTGGCCGGGAGCGGCCACTGCACTCCAGTCTGGGTGACATTGTAGACTCCAACTCAAAAAAAAAAAAAAATTACAG
>CAUYQG010198298.1:0-49321 GCA_963574415.1 Tarsius wallacei | reverse complement strand
GGCGATCCTTCCGCCTCAGCCTTCCGAGTAGCCGGAATTACAGGCGCGCGCTACCACGCCCGGCTAATTTTTTTGATTTATTGTAGAGATGAGGTTTCGCCTGCCCAGGCGGGTCTCGAATCCGCGGGCTCAGGCAATCCATTCACCTCAGCCTCCCAAGGAGCGGGATTACAGGCTGAGCCACCGAGCCTGGCTTCCTGTTTATAATTTAGATCAATGGCTCTTAGCCCTGGCTGTATAGCATTACTCAAGGAACTGTCTTTTTTTTTTTTTTTTTTTTTGAGAAAGTTGAATTTATTAAGAAGACAGAAAAGCTCCCACAGCAGGAGAGGAACTGAAAGAGGTTGCCCACAAGGAGTTTTATTAGTCCATTTGAACTATTGTAACAAAAATACCGTAGACTGAGTTCCTTATAAACAACAGAAATTTACTTCTTACAATTTTGGAGGCTGGAAAGTCCAGATCAAGGCACCAACAAACCCAGTGTTTGGTGAAGACCTACTTCCTGGTTTATAGACTGCTTTCTTCTAATAGAAGAGGCAAAGGAGCTCTATGGAGCCTCTTTTTATAAGGGCACTAATCTCATTCCGGGGCTCCATTCTCCAGACCTAATTATCTCCTAAAGGTTTCACTTTCTAATACCATGACTTTGAAGATTAGGTTTCAACATATGAATTGTGGTGGAGTGGGGACAAACATTCAGTCTGTAGTTGAGGCTTTAAAAAATACTCACATGCTTGGGATTCACCACCAGATATTCTAACTTGATTGGTTAGGGGAATTGACTTGGATATTGTTTTAAAGCCTCATAGGTGATTATAGGAACAACCACATAGAAGAATGACTGGGGCTAGAATATGGAAAGTTTGTAGGTGAATATAATTAACTCCATTGGTGGCAGAAAGGGGAAAACAGAAGCAGAAATTACACTGAAAATAAAATCAGTAGTTTTTCACAAGGCTAGCACATTGGTACATATTTAGGTGTTTTTCTGCATGTCTATCAAATGAGGGAACAAATAAATGAATGACTTCTGTTTTAGGTGCTAACTTTTCACAAACGTGTCCCCTACTCCCAAAAGTGAATAAGGGAAGTCACAGAAGTGAGCATTACTTTTAAAATTTTTATAATGAACAGCTAATTTCCTACATGTTTTTAGTGCTCAATAGTACAAGTGTCTTCATTCTGTTGCCTCATGGAAGTATAGATTAAAAATATATAACAGCTAGAAGTCAGTTGTGGGCTGCATTAGTTGCTTTATAACAAATTTCCATTGCTTATTGGCTTAAAACAACACAGTCTCCTTATATTACAGCTTCTGTGAGTTATAAGTCCAGGTGGTATCAACCAGGTCTGCTAGCTCATGTGAGGCTTGAAGTCTTCTTTCTTCCAAGCTCACTGTTTTTTGGCAGAATATAGATACCTGTGGTTGTGGGAATGAGACTTTCAACTTCTGAATATCAGCCACCATTTCATGCCACATGACTCTTTCCACAACAAGGCACTTGTTTTAAAGGGCTCATCTATCAAGGTAAGACTCACCCAGGATAATCTCTTTTTAGATTACCTAAAAGTCAATTGATTAGGGGCCTTAATTCCATTTGCAAAATCTTATAACTAACCTAATTGTAGGAGTGATACACTTCATATCACTCCTACAGCAAAGGTCCTTTTCATACTCAAGGGGAAGGGATGACAAAAGGCATGGGTCACTGGGAGTTATTTTAGGATTCTGCCTATCACATGAGCTCTTCCTTAATCATATGGCAGGATGGAGGCCAGATCCCACAGAAGAGTGATATAAGTAGTAGAGGTTGGGAGTATTATTTGTGTGCACTGTCCAGGATATGAGACGATCTGGTTGTCTTTGTGACCTCAAGTAAGTCATTACATATATATGTATATGATCATAACATTTGTGGTCATCCTCAGGAACAGACAGCAAATTTGTTTACTCTCAGATAAAAGGAAGATACTGTCTCCCTTCAGGAAAAAAAAAAAATCCACAAGTTTGCTTACAGTCCAGTATAAAATATTTGGGTTCCCTGAGTTTGGGGTTCTTCATCGGTAATGCACCCTGACTATGGGTGCAGCATACACCTTGGCCCACTTCTGTGTTGTCTCCATTAGAAGTTGATGACAAGGAGAATCTCATGCTGCTTTCTGTGTTGTAAATAATAAAGTCCTTTTTCTCTAACCCAGGAGTATCATGTCTTCTGCCAGTGTCCATACAACTGTGGCAGCTAATTTGTTAACTTGCAAAGAGGATACAATCTCAGAACTTTCATGGTTCTTAACATTTCTTCATAGTGCCTTTGTATTAGGAAATCTCTCAACTTCACCTGTGATCTCTGGTCCTTCCAAAACACCCTCAGGTACCACTTCCTCTTTGGAAATTTTCTTAACTTGTCCCCTCTCTCCTAGTAAAACCAATCGCACTATTCTCCATACTGCAGCCTCCCCTTACCCATAGTTTCACTTTCCAAGTGAAAGTTTAGTTATCTATAGTTTACTGTGGTCTGAACATATTAAATGGAAAACTTTAGAAATGAACAATCCATTAGTTTTAGATTGTGTGCCATTCTGAATAGTGTTAATGAAATCTTGCACTGCCTTGCTCTGTCCTACCTGGGATGTAAATCAGTCCTTTGTCTAATGTAACCACGTTGTCTACGCTCACAGCCTGTTAGTCACTTTGCAGTCATCTGAGTTCTCAGATTGGTACCACAGTGTTTGTGTCCAAGCAACCCTTATTTAACTTAATAATGACCTCAACGCATAAGAGTAGTGATGCTGCACATTCTTATCATTGTTATATTTTATATTATTATTCACTTACTGTGCCTAATTTATGAATTAAACTTTATCATAAGAAAAAAATATATAGTATATGTAAGGTTCAATGCTATCCACAGTTTCAGGCATCTACTGGGGGTCTTGGAACATATCTCCTGTGGAAAAGGGAAGAGTACTATATAACATTTTAATGTATGCTTATTTACCACAAATGCTACATTAAAAGGCAAAATATTTTCCCCCAAGCAACACATTCTTTAAAAATAAGGAGTCTCACTATATTTAATTCTGTATAAAATCCATTATAAAGGACTTTTCTAATATTTTATTTTTCAAATCAGAATAGTATTTGGAGAAGAGACATTCAATCTCAGTAAACATTTGTATTAGGACCCCAAAGAAATCACCTAGTGGGATTATTGACAAAGAGGGCAAAGAAATTCAATTTAGGTATAATTATTCCTCTAGGAAGTGAAGGTTGGTTATGACCTCTCAAATCCATTCCTTGCATGTTGTCACAAATAAGGCTTTAAAAACCATTTAAAGAAAATTTTTCTAAGGGAGAATAGAGTAAGAGATTTATATTGTAAAAATTATGAATAGTGAATAGAAACTTGTGGTCTGAAAAAAAAAAAAAGTTCAGTGGAAACAACTTACAAGGATTCTAGAAGAGTTACCTCTCAAACAACCCAGATAGAAGTAAAGATGAGGAGAACTAGGTGACTCAAAGAACACGTCCACTGATAAGGAGATGTGTCACCAAGGAGAAATGAAGAGTATAAATAAGAGTGCATTATGAAATGAAAGGAGAAAAATTGACATATTTTACCCATGATCTAACTTTAAATGTATAGTTAATTTGAAATCTAAATATTTTTATAATTAGGCCTATTAGCCACTTGTATAGATATCATATGTAGGTGTGTGTATATGTATGTGTGTGTGTTTCGCCCCATTTAGGACTTCCTAATAAGGAATATAAAGTTCTTGTTAGGTTCACAGCTCTGTTGTATTAAGTCATAGATGGTAAATGTTTCCTGCATCATATATCAATAGCTAAGATGATTTGACCAACTCATCTGCATTGTTCTTCTGAATTATGACATTCCAAGAGTCCTTCATCTAGAAACTGCTGGAAATTGATGCTGTAACTGCCTGCACATTCCTATAAGGAGACTTGGTAGAAGTCTCCCCTCAGAGGCCTAATCAAGAAAGCCATGCAGGGCTGAATGGTGCCTTTGTGACACTCCCCCCGCCTCCCCTCTTGCAAAGGGGCCAGGGTTTCTGTGGGAAGAAGGGAAGCCCATGCTTTATGGCATGTTTTGCTAATGTGAGAATCAAAGGCCTTCCAGGTGTTAACGGCGGCAATGGAGCAGAAAGCCCAGAGTGACATAACTTGGTTCTGGTTTGTGTTGGTCTGATTGCCTTTTTTGGCATCAGCTAACTCTTAGTTTCCTTTCACCTTATGGTTGAAATGCACTGAGTGAGCTGAGGCGAAGTTTCCTAGGGATTAGGATGTAAACCTGATCTTCCTGTACCCCGGATCTCAGGGTTGGAAATCAGCTGGCTGAGGAAAGGGAGGTAGAAAGGTAGGAAACGATTTCCCTCATGGAAGCCACAGCTCTCTCCATATTTAAGAGAAGCTGGAGAAGAAAACAAGCTTCACAGAGCCTCCTAACTAAAAACTAGGGCCTGTCTCTCCTCAGTCACATTAATTAATGCTGTTGACTTGCTTTGCTTGCGTAGAAGCTAAGTGACTTATTCTGCCGTGCTCATGAAATTCTCAAGTTAAAGCACTCTGCCTGGCTGGCAATGGTGCCTGGCGGCCTGGGGACAGCCCTTCCCAATTATCACCTCCAGAATAAACCTATTCAGTTCTCTGCAAAAACAAATTACATCACCAACAATAATCATGCGATCACGCTGGCATTTACTTCTACCTGAAACATGTTCCCTCTCATTCCAAACAACCTAGTGAAGTGGACAGGAAAGGTGTTACTATTTGCGCTGGTGAAATGGGAACATGAAGGCCCACAGAAGCAAAGCCACCTCGTCAGACAGAATTGACACAGGTCCTGGGGCTCTGACTCTCAGAAAAAGAAGACTTTCTTAAGAAAACCACTTCACTCAGTTTCACTGCAGAGCAGACTTTCTTCTGTGGCTACAGCGCTGGTGTTGTGTGGGTGGGAAGAAAGAGTAAGGTATTGAGCGTGAGTTAGCTATATTCAAATGCTACCTCCATAGTACACTAAACAGTTGTTTAGCATCTCAACATTCAGTTATTTTTTCTATAGAATGATAATGACACTTTTCTCATGGGATTTCTGGAGTCTATAAATGTCAAAATATAAGTAAAGTGCCTATAGATAATCAGCAAGTAGGAGTTTCTCCCTTTAAGAGGCACAGTCCTTCACCCTCAGAGCTTTTATTTACAACTCTTCAAGAGGCATAGTCCTTCACCCTCAGAGGTATTTACAGATCTCCCAAACAGCAGGGCTATGGAAAAACATATGAAAAAGAATAGATTAAATATGAAGTTAAATATCATCATGGGAGTGTCATACTAGGGAGGGCTTCATAATTTGGCGTTCTTAGCCCCATGACTTCACAAGCTGGATGGACCCTTCTCTTGCCACATGCCAGCTTCTCTTTAGCTGTCAAGCTGAGCTGCCATGTTGTAGTCTACTTGTCAGATAATTTATCTCAGACACCAATAAACTCACTGGTCATAGCTATAGTTCTCTAAACAAAATGGAACATGACAAAGACAGCCAAGGACAGATTTCTATTTTATGCCTCCCAGTGCAAGTTGCAGATCAGACTCTAGAAACTTCCTCTGCACTGAGGAGACCTCTAGTTCCCAGTTCTCACTCTTCATTCTCCCACTTTCTGGGCAGAGCACACGCATTGCTCAATGCTTCCCGTACTTTGTTATCAGGTTACAGGGATGACAGTACTAGTTTATTTCAAAGCAAACAGGTCCTGCTGAGGTGAAAGGAGCACACTCAATAGAAGAAACTAGTTTGGGTAAGATATTCAGAATCCAAAACCAGAGAGACAGAGAAGGAATAGAACAACTTCTTCATAGCTAACTTATAAAATTTTGCTCAATATTTTCTGTTTAGGTTAACTTCAAGCATATTTACAAAGTTGTCTCTTTAATCCATATTTTGTTTAAGCTCAGAGTCCAATTTAACAGGGTTCTGATTCAGTCACATTTAGTTCATTCACACATTGTTTTGTGAAAGTAGTTAATATTGAAAAACTTTTCCAGTATTGTGAGACTTTTTTAGGGCAGGAAGACACACAAGACCAACTACAGGTTATGTGGGATCCAGTGCACATGTGGAATTCCTCATTCAGAACTGTTTACAATTTCAAGATGATGACAAAAGATAATCAAATCAAGAATAAAATGTTTCTGAGGGCAGGATCTTGTGTAACATTTCAAAGAGAAATTGTTAAAGGTCTTTAGATCTGGGCACCTTTCACAGATTTTAAAAAATACGCATTTAATAAAACAGGGATTTCTAAATGTAACGGGTCAACATTCTGGGGAAGGCTCTCGAAAGTTCATTCATTCATTCATCACTCAGTTTGATGAGACTCTCCCATGTATACTACATAAGGCCAGGAATGCAAAGGTTTGTAAAGACAGACATTGCTTTTTATTTTGATATCCAGCACAGCAGAGTCTTCTATACAGAAGGCACTTAGCAAAAGGTTGGGTAAATATATGGTCTGGTTGATGAACTCCCTCAGGTGGAGAGAGACAATACATAGTACATAGTCCGGGGTGATAACTAGTCTAGTAGAAGCGTATATGGAAGAAGAATTATCCTTTGTCATTTGATGATGTTATGATGACCATAATCTAAACAGTTCTCTGTCCTTACTTTTTTCTTCGGCTGTTCATTTCACAAGCATAGGACTTTGCAGGGTCTGACTTGGACACCTACAGGTGACATGAAGATTGCCCAAGCAGTGATGATTCTGGAGTACAGTGGAAGGAGGAGCCAGCATGCTTAGACCCACTGACTTACACACTGCCCAACCCACTGCACCCAGAGCCTCCACTGTATCCAGGGCCTCTGCCATCCTGAAATAATAAAGGCCACCATCAGCGATTTCTCCACCAGTCACATCCCAATCCTTTATTCCAACAAGTAGGGTCCAGTACATCATACCTTAAAATATTGATGGTGGAACTGGTGATTTATTTTCAAATAACAGCACAGTATATAAAAAAAGGTACAAACAAACGTGGGTTCCAAACCAGCTCTCAGTCTGCATTGGTGACAAACCCCATGCAAGTCTGTTAACCTCTGAGCATCTTTGATGTACAAGCAGGGGCCCATTCTCTCTAGCATGGTGCTTTAATTCTGGGCAGTCAGTACTTCTGTCTCACTTTTACTTATTACGAAGCTAAAACTAACAAATTAATGCCCTTTCTAAGTGGGTGCTCAACCTGAGAAGTGTGGGCTCTAGCCAAGCTCGGTTTCTACTGAGCACAGCTGGGATCTCTGTATCTCCATCTGTAAAATGAAAAAGAAACCTGTCTTCTATGTATGCCAAGGATTGTTGCAAGTCAGATGTGGAGGTAGATGTAAAACCACCTTGAAAGCTGTGAAACACTATAGTGGAAATGGAAATGACTATTATTAATTTTCAGCAAATAGAAATGTATACTTTATGTGCATTTTTAACAAAAAAAAGCATTACGAGAAGAGAGCTATGTTTGTATTATTTTGTATTCTTTACTAAGTCCTGGAGCAATTTTTTTTTCATTTTTATTATCTGACCACATCATTACCTGATTATAAAAAGTTTTATTGTCACTGTGGAAAATACAGATAATACAAACAAAAAAAGAGGAAAGTATACCTATAATCTCAGACTTTAATGGTAAATATTGACATCTTATGTTTTCATTGTGTAGGTCTCTAAATAAATTGTTGATAGGAGATTATGTAACACACACACACACACACACACACACACACAGTCTGCATCCTACTCTTAAAATTTAACATTCATTTATTCATTCAACATGGATGAGTTTATATTTCAGGCACATTCTAGGTCCTGGGAGAATGACAGAGAGCAATGCAGAGAATAAAAATTAACAAAGCAGGTATATGCAGACAAAGCAATTACAAGAATGATACTAATCCGATCTGGTGGGGGTATTGGAATGCTTTGATGAGGAAGAATATATGAAATAAAGGCAGACGATAAGTAGGAATTAGGATAAAGTAGAGATAAGGTCAGGGAACAGCCTGTGCATAGGGGCAGAAAGGAACACAGTGCATCATATTATGAACAAGGGACCAAAAATAAGGCCACTACGACCAGGGCTGAAAGAACAAATGATATGAGAAATAGTATATGGATTTTCCCACATCATTTACCTTTCCATAAAATATTATTTTAAATGTCTGGGGCAAGTCTTAATTCCAAGGCTTTAAATCACAAGGGCACAGGAAGTAATCAATCTTGCTACTGTGTTTATAAACTGGAAATTCTTCTCTCCCTGAAGAGAGATTGGGCTCAGCTCTCTAAGGGACTTTATTATCGTTGTTACCATCTATCTGTCCCAGAGAAACCAGAAATTGCTGCCTAAAATTACTCTGCTGGAATATACACATTTATCTTATATATTTTTATTTATCTCTGCATGGTCTCTGGCTCCTCCAGATCTTCCCCACCCCCTTTAAATCCCAACTTTGAGGCTCTGTGGTGTTTCCTCAGACTGTGGAGCTCTGTCCCCATCCAGGCTATAAGTCCAGGCCTGACCTAAAGAAAGACCACAATTCACCACTTCCTTCTTAGAAGGTTCTGTCCCAGGCTCTGAAAGGAAGGCAAGATGGTGTTGGGGACGTGGTATCAGAGACACAAGGACTTAAGGACTGTGTCTGCCACTTCGTGAATGGTTTGAGGCATCACTTAACCTCTCAGTCTCAGTCTCCTCACTGGTAAAAGAGGGGGAATGAAGGTTGTAAGGCTCAACATAATATGAGTGAGGAGGTGAGCAGCGCCTGGCACTAGAGAGGTGTCTAATAAAAGAGAGCTGTTATGACTAACGCCCAGACTAGCAGTCTGCCGCACAAGGCCTCCAGGGAGGAAACGGCAGGGCCCACTCTGTGGATGGGCATTTCCTGACTAGCCTCGGCCTAACAAACACGGGATTGATAGGCTCTTTCATGGCTGTTCTTCGGTGGCGACGGGGTTTGTGTATCAGGGTAATTGGTGTTTTCATTCTGCATATGCACCCTAAGGTGGTTTCCCATTTTATAGAAAAGCCCCCAATCAATGATTCATTAAAACCCCATAAAATATAACTTTAAAAGCCATTTACTATTCAACTAGGAAACCTGAGAACGTCATACTATGTTATTAGATCATGGTAAACCTGGAATCTATTTATTTATTTATTTATTTATTTATTATCTAAGCAGAACTTTTTCTCATCTATAAAGTGACTGAGCAGTGGTAGTTATTGCAAGTGAAGGCAAAGGAAGAAGGGAACAAATTCTAACTTATATGCAGGGCTTACTAAATGGCACGTGCTATTTCATTTACATGATCTGTATCATCTTTTGAGACAGGTGCTATTGTTATGGTTCCCATTCCATAGAAAATGAGATTGAGGCGGAGGTTTCTGGGTGAAACTGACAAGGCGACAGGGCCAGCAAACACTGAAGCTGGGCCTTGCAGTCAGGTGCATTTGGTTCCAAATTTGTCTGTCCTCTCAACTAACTCACATGCTATCTCCAAAGAGTACTGAAAAGCAGCCCTTATTGGATGGCCTCAATTTTGCTAAACTGAAAAAGATTGCAACTGTAAACAGTCCAAGTGCTCTATGTTTTGAATCCTTATGTGAAAAGATGGAGGTAGATGGCATGAGTTTGGCAGACTCATGGATGGATCCACTTTGTGCAAGGTAAATCAGAAACAGCAAGAGGTACACAGGTGCTCAGGAGACCACAGTGTTGCACCCTGGGAAGGGTGTTGGCATGGGGTGGAGAGGGCATATTTCAAAGGCTCAGTCAACCCAAGTGCACCAACAAGGTACCATGAAGAGTTAATGGACCCAAAGACCAAAGTCAAAGTTTGGATATAATGTTTTCAGCTTCACCTAAAGGATATGTGGGTTCTCCCATCACCACTAAGTTGAGGCTGCATATCAGTAGTTCTCTTCTTGACCTGCACACTAGCATTAGAATGATCTGGCAAATACTGATCTGGCAAATACTGAAGTCTGGGATTCACCACAAATGTGTCTATGTCATGGTCTAGGATTCATCCCAGGCATTCATATTGCAAAAACTCTCCCCATAGGAATCTAACATGAAGCAAGTTTGAAGATCAGTGACATGGAGAATTCTCTCATCTCCCATGGAGTTCATGTGCCCAGACACAATTTAAAGGATGAGTCCTATGGTGTCATCATTCTCTTTTACCTCTCTAAATGTCAGTGTTCTTTTCTACCCCACTTCCAGACTTACCATTCAGTGTCCCCTACACTCAGCCTCTTACACCCTGCTAATGGCACATGCAAATTCAACACAAGACACTAGCTCTTTGGACTTCTTATCTCAGAAAACATTATTTTTAAAAAGGGAAGCATTGATGTCTTAGCAACAACAACAGCAAAAATCATCAAAGAGCCACGGGGCCTTTTGAAGACATCTAAAGGAGACTGCATAGGAAACTCAGTGCTTTCCTTTATAAATTTAACAACGTATGTCATGGAACATCCAGCTGTGTCCTGGTAGGGCAGGGGCACCAGAGTTGACTCCAGCTAGTGCCCAAGTTGTAAACTAGCCATTCATTTGGCCATAGTTAACAAGTCTTGGTTTATGGTTTCCCAAGAGTGGATGGAAGCATCTTTAGAGTTGTTTTCTTTCATTTCCTGCCTCTTCCTTCTTCTAGAAGAAATTTAAGCAACATCTCTTCAGAATCCAAAATCAATAGTCTTTGTTGGCTGGCATAGGTGGGTGTCCCTTCCCTGGCTTTTCTGTGACACTTTTTCAAAAAAAATTGTACTGAGCTACGCTAGTACTTGTGTCTCTACCTGCTAATACTCTCAGGGGGTCTTGGACACTACTATTTTCTGACTACAATTTTTTTACTGTTTTATAAATAGCTACCTGGTTTTGAGTGGAAGGGTAGAAAGCTAACTTTTTTGACCCTACTTGGGTCAACCATTTTTGATAAAGCCAATGTCCTCAGCCTTCATATGCTAGAATTATTACTATTACTATTATTATTCCCATTTTACAGATGAAAAACCATCAGTTCTACCTTTCACAGCTGGCTTAAACTGTCTTACTACATGGCCTGTCTGAAATGGAAAATAGGTCTGCCAGTGTCTGTGCTACTAGATGGCTCTGCAGTCAAGAGGAAGAGCTGTTAAACAAGGCCAGCATCACACCAGGTATAAACAACAACAAAAACAACGCAAAATGCTTTATTCTTTAGGTACATCTCTATCAAACTACTGAAAAACAAGCATGTTAACAAACAAAAACAACTGTCTCCCTATAGTAGACAATATCTGGACTTATCTTCACAATGAGCTGCTCTGATGTTATAGCTGCCTCTAGTGTTCACCTGCCCCTCAAGGGTAGTACAAACGCTTCTCTTCCTGGAGCCTTCCCTGGCCCCCTTGATATCAGCTGACTTGTGTATCTCCAAAATTCATTTGTTGAGGCCCTAATTTTCAGTATCTTGGAATGTAAGTATATTTGGGGATAGGCCTTTAAAGAGGTAATTAAGGTAAAATGAATATTAATGCAGACCCTAATACAGTAGGACTGGTATTCTTTAAAGAAGAGAAAATTTAGACATGCAAAGAGACAAAAGGGATGTGTGTGCACACTGGAAAGACCAAGTGAGGAAATAGTCACAATACAGCCATCTACAAGCCTCCTCTCCCAATAAAAGAGGCCTCAGAAGAAACCAACACTGCAGATAACTTGATCTTTGATTTCTAGCCTCCAGAACTGGAAGAAAATAAATGTCTGGCGTTCAGTTGATTCTTTATGGTCCTGAGTAGGTTAATACAGCCCCTAGACAAACCTTTATTCTTCCCCAAGTGTAGACCCTGTTCCCTCTGTACCTACAAATAATATTATTGCAAATATTTACATATTTTTCTACAAGAGAGATAACTAATAGCTGAGTATAGCACAGAACTAAGGGAGGTGGGAATATTAGCTGTGGAAGTACAAGAGTATCTTCTGTTTTTATAATAATCTACTTTCAAAAACAAAATTTCTAGAAGTCTTACTATAACAGAAACAAAGTTTCCTTTTCCCTTTGTTTTCTCTTGCTTTCTTTTTGTTTATAACGGTTTCTCTAGGTAAATGACCTTCACTTAAGTTTTCCCATCTGTAATTAGAGATGATCACACCAATCATTAAGTTGTAATAAAGTTTACAAAACACTTAACAGAGCACTTGGCATATATAAGAGGTCTTCAGAAAGTTCATGGAAAATGGATGTTATAAAAAACTATGAATGGATTTCAAAAAAGAATGCACCAAAATAAAATCACACCAACTTGTTATAACATGTCTGAATAGGATCTAGTTTGAGGCATTAAGAAGGATGAGATACCAGTTTAAAAAGGGACCGTATCAGAGCAACATTAATTCTTCTAAAATCAAATCAAAAACAAACATCAAGCTGATGGTGAAGCATCAGTGGGAATATGGCAAAAACTTTGATGCTTTGTAAAAAGATTATGGGGACAATTCCCCAAAGAAATCAGCAGTTTACAGATTAACAACTCATTTTAAGAAGGGACAAGATGATTTTTAAGTTGAAACCCACAGTGGCAGACCATCCACATCAATTTGTGAGAAAAAAATTCTAGTTAGCACCCAAATTGAAAAGGACCAACAATTTTAACAGCAGAAAAAAAAATAGCCAACACCATAGAGATTTCAATATAATTCTGATTAGAAAATTTAAGTTGAGCAAGCTTTCCACTCAACAAGTGTCAAAACCAGTGTACTCAATCAGCTGCAGAGAAGAGCAGAACATTCAATGGGAGTTTTAAATAAGTAGGATCAAGATCCTAAAGCATTTCTTTGAAGAATTATAAAAGGATATGAAACATGGCTTTACCAGTATGATCCTGAAGACAAAGCACAATCAAAGCAATGGCTACCAAGAAAAGGAAGTGGCCCGGTCAAAGCAAATGCAGACCTGTCAAGTGCAAAAGTCATGGCAACAGCTTTTTGGGGTGCTCATAGCATTTTGCTTGTTGACTTTCTGGGGAACAAGAGCAATAACATCTGCTTATTATGAGTGTTTTGAAAAAGTTAGTCAAAATGTTAGCAGAAAAACACCAGGAAATCTTTACCAGAGAGTGCTCTGTTCACTCTTCTCGTTAACAAGGACAATTTTACAAGAGTTTCCATTGGAAATCATTAGGAATCCATCCAACTGTTTTGATTTGACTTCTTCTGACTTATTTTTGTTTCTAATCTTTAAAAAGTCTTTAAAAGGCACACATTTTTCTTCAGTTAGTAATGTAAAAAAGACTGCATTGACAGGATTAAATTCCCAGGGTCCTCAGTTCTTTAGGGACGGACTAAATATCTGGTATCATCACTTACAAAAGTGTCTTAAACTTGATGGAGCTTATGCTAAGAAATAAAGCTTATATTGTATATATTTTTGCTTTAATTTCATTTTTCCACAAACATTTTGAAGTTCTCTGTAGAAGGTGCTCAGGGGATACTAATGTGTTTCCCATTTGTTATCCTGTCTCTTCTGAGAGTCTCTGAATGAAGGGAATCTTAAATACCGTCAAGTGTATTGTATTAGTTCCCTAGGGTTACCATACCCAGTAACATAGACTGGGTAGATTAAGCAATAATTAACCAAATTATTGTCTCATAATTTTGGAAGCCATAAATCCAAGACCAAGGTATTGGCAGGGTAAGTCGCTTCTTAGGGTTGTGAGGAAGAATCAGTTCCACAACTTTCTCCTGGTTTCTGAGGGTTTGCTGTCAATCTCTGGCCTTCCTTGGCTTATAGAAGTCCAACCCCAATCTCTGCCTTCATCTTCATATGCCACTCTCCCGTGTGCATGTCTCTGTGTCTAAATTTTCCCTTTTTATAAAGACATAAGTTATAGTGAATGAGCTCCCATCCTAGTAACCTTATCTTAACTAATTGCATCTGTAAGGAAACTATCTCCAAGTCACATTCTCGGGTACTGAGGTTAGTTCTTCAATGCATGAGTTGGAAGGAGGAGGGAGATAAAATTCAACCCAAAACACTGGGGAGTTCTGACAAGCAGGTGATGCTCCTGTTGACAACCTTCCTAGACTTTAGTTGTGAACTGACCACTTCCCCAAACAATCTTTTTTAGTTATAGACATCTTTTAAAAAATCATTGTTTCTTCCTATATAATTCCAGCTATGATGCACACAGAATATATCAACTTTCTTTTCCTTCTGATTCACCTAAATAATTTGAAGAAATTTGCTCTTTGTTTCAGAGAGCCCAGAGTCCTCCATCACAGTCACGTTTCACCTTGGCTGCTCACTAGAACCACATGGGAAACCTTAAAGTCTACTGCCCAGAGCCCACTGCAGATCAATTTCAGGGGGAGGAAACAAAGCCTCGGTTTGCTTGTCAAAACTTCCCAGGTGATTTCAATGGATAGCCAAGACTATGAGCATTGATCTTTTGGGATGCTGGGAGCATATCCCAACTTTATAGGTGAGAAAACTGACTAAAAATAGTATTTTAAGAGGCTTTTGGATTCAACCAAATATGTCCCACTGGCCTTCTGACCACCAAAAGATTGGGAAAACAACACTGTATGAGCTCGGGTCCAATATTTCTTCCATTAATTTTCAAACACATATATTTAAGAGGCAATGTGAGCCGTCTGCTTTTAATTTAGTGACACTTAGGTCATCATTGGAATGCTATTTTGTTAAAAACTTGTTGATAACCCAGGATTCCATCTGAAAAGACCTGATTGCTTATCCTGGAGTAAGGGGTGGGTGGGGAAGCAGAGGTGAAACCCCAAAGTCTGTAGTCAGTTTCCAAGCATATATTGATTACTAGGAAACCCCCAAATAGCTTATTTCTTTATTTATAGGAGTGGGGATAATACTGATAGCTACATTTGGGGAAGAGTTGGGGATTGTGGCTGGGGGGGAATTGTGAATCTGCTGTATTCCTTTGTCCCTGCCACACTGGTGTTTCCTGGAAGTTTAGGGACCATGTTCTCTCTTTCTTGCTCACTCTCTCGCTCTGTCTCTCAAACTTAGTATGAAGCCTTAAATTCACTCACTCATCAAACTGATACTGATTTGTTCCAAGCTCAGTGTTATAGAAAACACAGACAAAAAATTTCTAGTTTTCATAAAATCTGAGCTGGAAGCAGCTCAATTACAGGACAAAACAAATGCTGCAAGGTGAGAGAGAACTTGCAGCAACACAAAGAGCTCCGAGGAAAATATGTATCATTAATGAAGATCACCATGAAATGTTGTACCTAGTGTGTAAGAAAACATCTAATCTAGTTTCTTCATTTTAGAGGTAGGGAGATCAGCCAAGCGTGAGAGAGGTGATAATTTACTCAAGATAACACAAAAACTATTTTTATATTCAGGGCAGAGACAAGGTCTCTTGCCTCCCAGACTAGCATTTTCCAAAATATTATTCTGCTGGGAGATGCCCAAATAAAAACAAAATTAAAATATGTGCATGATTTGTTTCATTTTGCTCCAGTGGAGTTGGTCTGTAGAACGCCTAGCATTTGACAGCAAGAAGGGTAGTTTTACTAGGCTGTCAGAAGATAGAGGGCAGAGCCTATTCAAAAGCAGGAAAAAGTCACTTAGGACTATAAGTTTAAAATGGCAGAGAAAATGGTCATGAGGATCAAGATAAGGGGCCGGGAAAGAGCTTGTTTCATTTTCAGGTAAGAATGAAAGATGTTATTCAAGCAAGGGAGGGAGTGACATCGTAGGACAATGATTTCCAACTCTGGCTGTGCATCAGAGTGACACAAGAGTTTAAAAACAACACTGGTGCCCAAACTCTCCCTTTCCTCCCCTCCTCCAGTAATTTTTATTGGTCTGAAGTGGGGCCCAGACATTATTATGATTTATAAACTTCCCTGGTGAATGGATCATGGTTTAATAGTCTAGGGAAGAAATGATGAGGGGAAGAACTGATGTAATGATGATAAAAATGTGTGGTGGAGAAAGCTGTAAATGAGAGATATCCAAGGGTGATTCAAGGGGTCTAAGTGATTTACTAGACAATGGGTGAGAGAAAGGGAAATTTCTGGCTTTGGTGGCTTGGAGAGTGATGGGTCTATTCATTGGGCTGGAGAGAATACAGGATTTGAGGCTGTTTTGATGGTGATAATGAATTCAAGCTTGGAGCTGTTGAGTTAAAGCTGCCGTGAAACAGCCAGGTAGAGTTTGCAGCAGTCCAATATGAGGGAGCCAGGAGCTCTGCACATAGTCCTGTGTTGGAGACTGATATAGGCTAATATTTATGAACTGTAATCAAGTTGAAAAATGGATCCTACAGTCAGCATAAGGGCAGCCGCCAAGTAACTGCAAGCACTGGAAACATGAGTGTGCTCACCACCACTTCTAACTAGCCCTCTGTCAGAGGATGACTGCTCAACATAGCACATCCCACCTCAGGCATCCTGCCTCCCCAGGGTTCATTCTCCTGAAAGTTAGCAGTAATGTGGGACAAGGCAGGTTCCTGTAAACATGCTGCTCTTAATCAGCAAGGGTCTGTCCTAATCCTGGAGACCTTGGTGTGTGTGGGGAAACAGTGGGACAAAGGAAGGGGAAGATGGGGGTGTGGAAAGGAGTGTACAGGGAATTACTGTGAAAGTCTTCCATTATGTGCAGGTGGCTCTGAAAGGAGGAAGAACTAGATATCAGTAACAGAAATTTCAAGGACCAGAAAAAATGAAAGCAGAGCCTCAGATATGGTTCTCACCCAAAACTAAGCAAACAACTCTTTTCTTACATTATACCCTGGATATCGCTAAATCCAGCTGAGATGGGACCACCAACAAGAGGCCTTCTCAAGGCCCTGGTCATCCTTTTGTGCTTTCCTGCAAAAGCTATCTGGCTCAGTTTGGGATATGTGGCTCTGGATAAGAACAGGGGAGCCAACTCAGGCAAAATCTTTTAATGGCCAAGGACGCTTGCCTGCCTATCCCTCAGGTAGGAGAGTGGTCACTTAGTAGGAAAGGCACTCATATTTTGCAATCCAGTTTCCCTGTACATAACTGCAAGACACAAATGTCACCAATGGAATTTGTGACTTCAAACATTCCAAGTGAAAGCTCATAAAAAAGTTTCCAAAGAAAGAGGACTTCCCCAAGTTTAGCGTTCCCTCTGAAGACCACACCAGATTGCAGGATTAGATCTTACAATATGCAGGCACCATGCTAGGCACCTGACATTTTCCTGTTTAATCCTCATGAAAACTTTACTAGGGCTTTGTGAATGACCCTTACGAGGTGTAATAAATGTATAGGGAAGAAGGTCTGGCACTTGAACTTTTGTCTACCCAACTATCATCCACTTCTTCCCTCTTCTATTAATATATAAACACATCTCCAGCTCAAGGCTCTTCCACAGCTAGAAGCTCAGGGCAGTCTGCCTGGCTTCAAGAGTTACCTTGAACCTATTATGGGATATTTGGTAGGGTGTCAAATGATATAACAAGCAATATGTGAGGTTCCAGGAATCCCAAGTTTAAGTTTGAGTTTTGCTATTCACTAGCCTTAAGACTGCAATGCATGCATTTCACCCATCGAATTGCATTTTACTCTTCTAGAGCAGAGATAATAATACCTAATTCATATTTTTTAGATTAAATGTCAAAATTGTCCCCAATATGTTAAGTTTGTTAGTTTGGTCTATTTTGACTTTAACATTAACTAGGAGAAAAAAAAAACTACCCAAATATTGAACTTTAGCCAAAAAATATGCATTATGTTTTTGTTGGTTCTGATGAGATGCACTTGGATATTTGAATATCCTTAAACTTCAACAATCTATTTCAATGATAACTGGCCCTACCGTGGCAATGTAACAGCACCATCAACTAGTACAATGGCAAAATAAGATTATCCTTTTAAAATTTAGGCTTGATGACCATTTGGTATGCCTTTCCATGCATGCCTTTACCTTGAACTGAGATAAGCAAAAAATGCCAAACAATGACTCCAATCGGGTATATTGGTGAGACATACTTGCTTTGGCAAGGCAGACAAAAAAGCACCAGTAATTCAATTTAGATTGGACCACTGTGAAATCTCAGTGGTTCAATATTCTCCCACACTAGCCTAGTGCAGGTCTCCTTACAAGGCCCAGCTGCTTAATTTATAGTGCCATTTTTCTTAGACCTTCATATTTCATCTAAATCTGGTCCTAGACATTTTACAACAGCAAGTATATTTAGAGATGGGAACAGCCCTGACTTGATCTTAAAGATTCTTGGTTTTTAAAATCAGACTTTTCTGAATCTAGGTCAAGAAAGGCAGCATGAAGTTAACATGGAACTGAGGTCTGTTCCCCCTGGCACCCCCGCTGCTGACTCACAGTGTGGGCAAGTGCACGCACACTTAAAATGCAATAAGCTGTCCATGCCAAAGAACAATGCTCCCGTTGTTAAAATTGCTTCATTCCAGAGCATGGGCTTTCTACACAACATGTCTGTGTCCTGGTGAGGAGGCCTAACCATTCATGGAAATGAGACTGTTCACTCCGATGTTTCTGCAGCAACTGCAATAGGCTCCTTTCCCTTCCTGTTTGGGGAATTCTAATTGGGTACAGCTGGAGCATCCCAGCTCTCTGAACCTGAATGCTGGAGAAAGAAGTGTGTGAAAAGCTGTTTCCACTGTATTATGTCTGAGACTACAAGCCACGGGAGACTCTTGAGATAACGATTCAGAATCTCACTAAAGTCACTGTGTGTGTTTTTTCAACTGCCAAGACCCATCTACACACAACTGAAGTCACTACTTAAGAATGCATGTAGATTAAGTTTATCTCCATCTTAAAACATTGGGAATGAAAATTAATAATGATAATAATAGTAATAACTTAGAGTATTACTGATTCCCAAAATATCTTTACTTATATTATCAGTTGATTAACATTAACTTTGTTCTGAAAGCAAGATGTTTTTAAAGTAGGGTATAAAAAGGACAGATAGCATGTTAGGGAAGAACACAATTGTGTTCAAAATCCATCGTTGAGAAGTATCAGTGTGTAATCAGTGGGCAAGTCACTTAATACTTATCTGAATCTGTCTTTTTGGGTTAAAATGAGTCTATGTAAACATACATTAAAGACTAAAACAAAGGGTTGCAAAAGGTGTCATTAAACAGTAACAAAACTGGACCCTTTCATTTCTGTTTTTCTTTTTGATAGAGCAGAAGGTGTATATCTACATGAGTGCATGTACTTCCAAGAGCTTCCTTCAAGAGAGAGGAAAACATATTCCCATGGTATAGTAATCCTCAATACATTTTTGGCTTCTAAATTAAGAATTGATATAGGGCTTGCTTATGAATCTCTTGAATTTGTATGACATGATTTTATAGACATACAATTTTGTGTTTATTTATTTTTGTCCCCATTGATAAGTCACTCTATTTACTTGCCTTGGCTTTGAATGATGTCTGGTTCCTTACAAAAATCAAATCTATTCTCAAAGTTCAACGATTTCACATAAGTGAAGAAATTGCAAAGTCTGTTTCTTCATACTTTAAATCAGTCTCTTACACATTTTTGAACAACAACATTGCAAAGGTTTTACCTTCCACAGTGGCATAGTCTAGGAGAGGGTCTTAACAATAGTTGGATGCCTTAACATATGGCATGCTCTATGCTGAGTGTGTCTTAAGCACAACTGATTTTATCTTCATAATAGTGTTGTGAGACAGATAATGTTATTTTTATTCTAAAGATAAAGACAATGAAGCTTGGAATTTTAAACTTATATTCACCTATCTGTTAAATAGGGGTGCTACAATTAGACTCCCATTCTCTCTGAGTCCATAATCTGTTCATTTTCCACCATACCAGATTTCCCCTCCATCCATTGGATATACACACCAAATGACCAGGCTCATCACTTTCTAGGCATACTTTCTTCACCTATTTGTTCATTAAACAACATTTATTGAGCCCCTTCTTGAACTTGGCCTTTAAGTGGGCCTGTGAGAGACATGGGTCTGTATAAGACACACTGATATCTCTGGTGCATAATTTCAAAGTGTCCCATTTTCCCAGTGACTCAAAGTACCCCAACATGTTACCTATTTAATCGTTGTTAGATTTCAATTTGATACAAAATTAACTATTACATGCCACAGGTCAACTTTGCTTTGTCCTTGTAATGACAATAATGGTCTTTTAACTGGTTCCAGAGAAAATGAAAAAGGAAAACAGAACTAGAACTTCCTGTTAACTGTCATCTCAAATGCTCCCATATGCATGCAATTCTGAAGACTTGTATGGAAATCAAATATATCTTGAATTACATTTGTTTTTGTGGCTTTTTTTTTTTTAAATTTTTTTATTTTTTATATAATGATTTATTTTCCTTTGGGTAGGTACCCAACAGTGAGATTGTTGGGTCAAATGGTAGTTCTATTTTTAGTTCTTTGTGAAATATCCATACTGTTTTCCATAGAGTTTTAACTAATTTACATTCCCATCAACCATAAATATGGCTTGCCTTTTCTCTGCATCCATGCCAATATCTTTTGTCTTTCTTTTTTACTTTTTAATCAGCCATTCTACAGGTATAAGGTGGTATCTCAGTGTGGTTTTAACTTGCATTTAACTGGTGATTACTGATATTGAACATCTTTTATGTGTTTGTTGGCCACTTGTATTTCTTCTTTTGAGAATTGTATTTCTTCTTTTGAGAAATGTATATTCATGTCCATTGTCCAGTTTTTGTTTTGTTTTGTTTTGAATTCGAGTCCCACTCTGTCACCCAGACTGGAGTGTAGTGGCACACTCCGCTCAGCCTGTAATCCCAGCACTTTGGAAGGCCGAGGTGAGAGGATTGCCTGAGCCCGCAGGTTTGAGACCCGCCCGGGCAACTTGGCAAGACCTCGTCTCTACAATAAATAAATAAATAAAAAACTAGCTAGGCGTGGTAGCACGCGCCTGTAGTTTCAGCTACTTGGAAGGCTGAGGTGGAAGGATTGCTGGCTTTTATTTTAATATTGGAAATATAATTGTATGAACCAAAAGAAATACAATTTGTCTTTCACATGTGGCTAAGATGGAATAACAGTACCTGATTTATAATTTTATCTGAAAATATAAATATTAAACAAAAAAGTATAAAACAATGATTTTTCAAGGCACTGAATGTTAGGCAATAAAATACAATGATTGATGAGAGACATAAAACAAATGAAATGAGCCCTACAGTTGTCCCAGCCTACGACTTTGAGAGAGTTTGCAGACCTTGATGCAGGGAGAGAGAATTCAGGAAGAACCTGGTAGACTCCTTGGGTAGGAGAAACAAAGCTGAGATTTCAGGGATAACAAGGAAGCTAGAGTTTGTAAAACTAAGTACCAAAGAAAACTGCATATAGAAGAAATTCTGAATAAATGAAAGAGGTTCTCTTTACATTTTCAGCAGAATAGTCATCAAAACATGTACGTGAAAAAACTACCCAAGGCTAGAGAAAGATCATCCAAAAGATTAAAAGGAACAGTGCTCAGCATTCTCACAGATGCAGAAATATTGTCTGTTTCTTTGTTTCTTTCTTTCTTTTTTTTTTTTTTTTTTTTGTGTCGGTGGCTCACTCTGTCACCCAGGCTCGAGTGCACTAGCACACTCACGGCTACCCCAGCGTCAAACTGCTGGGTTCCCACGATCCTTCCGCCTCAGCCTTCCAAGTAGATAAAACTATTTTTAATGTCCTCTCTTATTTTCTTCTCTACTTAAGGGTCCTCAAATTATATATTGGACTATCTGAGGTAGTGCAACAGCTCACTACCATTCTGCCTTTTCTTAGATTACTCTTCTTTCAATGGTTTATTTTGTTTGTATTGCTATGTCTTTAAATTCACTAATCTTTTCTTCCAAAATGTCTAATTTAAAACAAAGTTTATCTAGTGTATTTATCATCTCACACATTATAATATTTCTCCTAGAAGTTCAATTTGACTCTTTAAAAAAATCTTCAATGTCTTAACTTTTTGAACATATGGAATACATTTATAATTACTGCTTTAATATTGTTGTTTGCTAATTCTAACATATGTGTCAGTTCTGGGTAAGACTTTGATTGGATGCCAAACACCATAAATTCTAAGTTAGATTTTTCTTAAACTCTCATTAATATTCTTGAGATTTATTCCAGGAGGCAACTGTTATTTGGGAAAAGTTTGACCCTTGAGAGTCCTGCTTTCATCATTTGTTAGAAAAAAAATCCAGAGAAATTTAGAGCTAACTATTCTGCATTACTGAGACAAGATTTTCCTGAGTAGTCTACCCAATACCCAGAGAATAATACGTTTTTGCAATCTAGCTGGTAGAAACAGTCCGTGGTGGCTCAGCCTGTAATCCCAGCACTTTGGGAGGCCGAGGCAAGTGGATTGCCTGAGCCCACGGGTTTGATACCAGACTGGGCAATTTGGCGAGACCTCATCTCTACAATAAATAAATAATAAATAATTAGCCAGACATGGTGGTGTGTGCCTGTAATTCCAAGTACTTGGAAAGTTGAGGTGGAAGGATTGCCTGAGCCCAGCAAGTGGAGGTTGCGGTGGTCGTGAGCATGCCACTGCACTCCAGCCTGGGTATCAGAGTAAGACTTCAACTCAAAAAAACCCCCCAAAATTGGTGAAACTACAAACCTATAGATCTAGGAAATGTGAAGAAAACTACACCAATATATATTGTTACCAAATCTTTCAAAACCAGCAATCAAGAGAAAAATCTTAAAAACAGCCAGAAAAAATAGACACATTTTATACATAGGAACAAAGAAAGAATGACAAAAAATTAATCACCAGAAACAATGTGAAGCAAGAAGACAATGTAGCCAGCAACATCTTTAAAGTACTGATAGAAAAAAAAAAAGATGTCTACCTGATATTCTATACCCAGCACAAATATTTTTCAAAACACAAAAAAAGAAATAAATACATTTTCAGACAAAAAAGCTAAAAGCTTTGTCACCAGCAGACACTCACTCTAAAAAATGTTAAAGGAAGTCTTTCTGAGGAAACAGGGCCCTAAAAATGGTTACTATACAGGAAAGTATGTACTTGTTAGTATTTAAATCTCTTTAAAGGTGACTTAGTATTGATTAAAATAATTGTATGTATTATAACATGTATAAGAAAATATATAAAATTTCACAGAGGATAAATGGAAACATTATGTTCAGGTTCTTATATCATATGTAAAACTACATATATATATAATATATATACTATATATACTATATATATATATATAACTATATATACTATCATATTTAGTATATCACTTATAGATCAAGTGTAATAAGTTAAAGATATACAATGTAAATCCTAGAACAACTGTTAAAATAACAAAACAATGAGATATAGCTACAAGACAACAGAGGAAATAAAATTGAATTCTAAAAAATGCAGTTATTCCAAAGTGAAGGCAGAGAAAAAAGAAAATGAGAACAAGCAACAGTTAGAAATTTTTTTTTAAAACAGCAAGAGGCTATACTTGAACTTAACTATGGAAATAAGTGCTTTGAATTTAAATAGTTTAGAAAACCTCACTAAAAGTAGAAATTGTCATATTTTATGAAAAATTGTATTCAAGTATTGCTGACATAGGCATCTTCATTGATATAAGTAGGCATATATTACAAATATATCTGAATTGTACTTCAAATATTAAGATATAAATACATTAAATATAAAAATAGAAAAAGATAGATTATGCAAACACTACTCAGAATAAACCTGTTCTGGTTATATTAATATCAGACAGAGTAAATTTTAGAGGACATGATATTGCTAAGAAGAATGAAAATAGTTTTATAATGATAATAACAAAATACGTGAAAGTCCTCTACACTAAATACAATACAATATTGCACAGATAAGCCAAAGAAGATCTAAATAAGTGGATATATATATTTTATTCGTGGGTCAGAAGACTCAATATGGTTAAGACATAAATTATCTCCCAATTAGCCTATAGATTCAATGCAATCCAATTAAATCCCCCCAAATTTAGTAGAAATCAACACATTGATTCTCAAATCCATACAATATCGCACAGAACTGAAATCACCAAAACAAATTTGAAAAAAGGAACAAGTTTGAAAGAATACTACTCCTTGAATTTAAGACTTATTATAAAGACGCAGATAACAAGACAATATAGTAGTAGTGCAACTATATAGAAAGACATTATCATTAGAACAAAATACAAAGTCCAGAAATTGACCCACACATATGTGAATAATGAATTTTCAGGAAATTATCAAGAGTAGAATGGGTTGTATGGTAGTTGCACGTTTAAGTTTTTAAGAACCTGCCACTCTGTTTCCTAAAGTGGCTTTACCATTTTACATTATACCAGCAGTATATGAAAGTACCATATTCTCACCAATCTTGATATGATCCTTTTTTTTTTTTTTAGCAATTCCAGTAGGTGTATAGTGGTGATACAATTTGGTAGTGAAATAGTCTTTTCAACAAATGAGGCTGCAACAATTTGATATCCATATGCAAAAATAAAATAAACTTAGATCTACATCTTCTACTATATACAAAATAACTCAAAATACACCCTAGATTTTAATGTAAAAGCTAAAACCATAAAAATTCTAGAAGAAAATGTTGTGATTTGGGTTAGGCAAAGATATATCACTAAAAACAGCATCCATGAAAGAATAGATTTATTACTTGAACTTCATCAAAGTTAAAAACTGCTGTTCTTTGAAAGACCTATTAAGAACATGAAAAGAGAACCACAAGAATAAGAAAAAGTATTTACAAAGCATGTATCTGACAAAGGACTTGTATCCAGAATACATAACAAATCTTTAAAACTCAATAATAAGAAAACAAACAACCCAACTTAAAAAAAGAGGGGTAGAGCAAAATATTTGAACAAGTACTTTACCAAGGAAGATATAAGATATGAAAAATAAGCACATAAAAATAAACTCTGTGTTATTAACCACTAAGAAAATGAAAATTAAAACCACATTGTGTCACCACTATACACCTACTGGAATTGCTTTAAGAAAAAAGGATGATCATATCAAGATTGGTGAGAATATGGTACTTTCATATACTGCTGGTATAATGTAAAATGGCAAAGCCATTTTAGGAAATAGAGTGGCAGGTTCTTAAAAACTTAAAATGTGCAACTACCATACAACCCATTCTACTCTTAATAATTCACCCAAGAGTAAAGAAAGCATGTGCTTGCACAAAGGTTGTTTAAAGTGTTCATAGCAGCTTTATTCAAAATAGACCAAACCTGGAAATAACCCAAATGCCAATAAGTAACAGATGAATCGATAAGTTGTAGCATAATGGAATAAAAAAGGACCCAATTTTGCTTCATTATAGATGAGTCTAAAAATAATTACGCTAAGTGAAAGAAGGCAGACTAGAAAGAAGGCACCTACTACATGGTTTCATTTAGATAAAACTCTAGGAAATGTGAACCAATGTGTAGTGAGAGATAGCACATTGTTGTCTTGGTACAAAGAGAAGCAAGAGGAAAGACTGCGAAGGGACATAAGGAAACTTTTGTGGGTGATGGATATATTCATTATCTTGATTGCATTGATAGTTTCATGGGTATATACATATGTCAGAACTTATGAAATTGTTTTAAATATGGTTAGCCTATGGTATGTAAAAATAAGTATATGGCTTTGAAGAACGATTCTACTTAAAAACACAATCAGCCTTTTAAAAGCCACAGTTCCAAGGGGTTAAAAAAGCAAGTTTATGATGAAATATTGATTAAATTGTCCAAAATATGCCACAAGATATGAATGTTAAACAGTTATACTTGATCTGATTGGCATAACATCTAAACAGCCTGAAGGAAAAACAATAACAGCTTAGCTGAACAGAACTTAGTGGACCTAAAAGTTTCTGTGTACCTAACAATGCCCCTCAACTATTTTACGGTGGAAGGAAAGGCAGCTCTTTCGGGTGCCTTAGCGTGTATTTTTCATCACTTGGAAGGCACAGCTGGCTTCCAGAATGCACAGGTGGAATTGACCTGAAGGCAGGGTAGGAAGCCACAGAAACAAAAAAGATGTCATAAATTCAACCATAAACTAAGAACAGGAGAAAGAGGGCAGAAGGCTTGTGTACCCTTATGCTTCCTTTTGTCCCTGTGTAATGAGTCAAAGAGCTACGATCTGGTAGTGGGGTGAGCCAGAGACCTTAACCTTTTAAGGCTGGAAGTCTTGAAGACCCTGCCCTGCCAATTCCACACTTAGGGCAGAAATAAAACTTGCCTCTTTTCTTGTGCTTCTTCAAAGGATGAGAGACAATGGAAAGCCTCATGAAACAGTTACCCAAGGCTAAAGCCAGACACCTGGGTCCTATTTCTCCATCTTTCATTATTTCCAAACTTCTGCTTTGGTCCATCCTATTTTTCTCTTTCTTTCTCTCTCTTCTCCCTCTCACTCCTGCATTTTCCCCTTCCAAAAATATGCTTGATGTGGTACCTGAAAAAGTAGGAAATATATAAATTAAATATGTGAAGATCACTTCCTCAGCAAATATTTGCTAAATAGCCTCTGTGTTCCAAACACCATCATGGGCACTGGGGGAGCAAGTGAAGCTATGAACAAGGCATTGAACCTGTCCTTGAAAAACTAAAAACAAAAGCACATATAATTTTCCTAGGAACCCAGGAAAATTAAAGATAGTTTTGATCCTTAAGTAGTCAGGGAAGAAGATAGCATTTGAGCTGGACTTGTAGAAAGAGTAGTTTATCAGTCCAAAAATAATGGGGTGGCAAGAAAAATAGAGCGATTTCATGCAACAAGGCAAGTGTAAAAGCAAATAGTGGTAAACGGATGTTTCCATGATGAACAGAAAGAAATCCAGCATGGCTGGAATTTGATCTGAAGACGGAATTGTAGCTGGAACAGTCCTGTGGATTTAGATAAAATATGTTAAAGGATTCAGATCGGGACCTTGTGCAAGTCACTAGCTTAGAGCCACTAATGTTTTCTCCAGGAAAGGGGGAATTTGATTGAATTATGAATCTTGGCTACAGCCCTGTGATCTCACCACACTTCCACTTACTGGCAGTAGAGTTTCCGATCTGTCTCAGAACATGTATGTGCACCCACTTGCCTGACAAACACACTGTATCTTTTGACTATGGATGGTGAACCATCTCTGGCACCAACCAGACACACAAACAAATCTCTCCCCTGAAGCCAAAGCGGGTTTTGTCCCAAAGACTGGTCTTTACATATAGTCAAGAATAAAAAGGGGTAATATAAAAGCTAATACCGTCAACAAGCAGTTCGGTAAAAGGAAGCAGTGTATTTTATGTCCACACAACCTTGCCAGCTCTGTTAAATGATATTCCAAATGCAACAGGCAAACAGTGTAGATGACTGTTTGCTCTACCATGTCTTCCACCACACTTGTTCTTACATAGGATAACAGGCTAATAGGAGAGTCGGTAGAAGACCGTCAAAGGCCTGAATGCTGATCAAGAGCACTATCTTTGGGGCTATGCCTACCTTCAGTGACTCATCCTGTGGACCTGAGCAACCAGGCTGTGCCTGACTGGCTACAACACACAATTGCACATGTTAGAATGAAGAGTTCCAAGCTCTCATTTTATGGAAGAGAAAGCTTCTTAGGAGGCCCCAAAAAAGAAGCCTAGACAGAGTCATGAGATGAACAGTGACCTTTCAATGTAACTCTGGGATTCTTCTAGGAATCAGTGTGGAAGTGAAAACAAGAATGGGTCATAGAGTCAGTCAGAGCCAGGCTGGAGTTCCAATTATGCCTTTTACTGGCTGAGCAATACCTAGAAGGATGGTCACCTCTGCATTTCTGTGTTAGGTGGGAGCAATAATACCTACTATGGCAAGGGTTGTCCCAAGGATTACAGGTACCGCACGTGAAGGGCTTGGCACAGTGTCTGGCATGTATTAGTGTTCACTAAGTGAAGTCTAATATGATATATCCACTGCATGAGGCCTGCTCTGTGTCCTGCTTGTAATATGTAATAAAGACATATTTTATGCCGAAGTAGGGTTATAAAGTTAATACAGGTGAGAAATCAAATGTAGTCAAATGGTCCCTGAAAATCTCTTAGGAAGTGCCCTGGCAGAGACTAACATACTCTTTAGAAAAGACAATACAGTCACTGCTTTTGTTTTTCCAGTCCAACAATGTAACAAATCAGTATTTTATTTGGTTGACAACCAGATAAAGTAATTGGTTTATGTATCAAGACAATATCTACCCAAAATACATAATTGTAACACTTTAATTTTTAAAGAGGCACGCAGTTATGACAGCTAGAGGAAGGAAGAGCCGATTCAGGCCTCAGCTCTTGTTCTCATGGGAGTACATGTCCATGGACAGCTATCACGCTTTTCTTCTTTCTCTCTGTCTTGCTGCCGCCGCTTTTCACCCCAATACTGAAAACAAGAGGGAAGAAGCAAAGTTGAAATCTGATCCTTCTTTATCATTTTAGCACTATGTTCCTCAGTATAACTAACTTTGAATCACTTGTTCCTTTTTCTAGGGGTCTTTCTGTTTGAGCAGTCTTTCCCTCTTTTCAAGATGAAGGACCCAGGAGAATGACCAAGGTTCTCTTTCAAGTGTGATGCAATGTCTCAGGACTGGGTATAGGCCTCAGAATATCCTTGCATCATTGTGTAAAGACAGCCCAAAGTCATCCTTTGCAGCAGATCTGGGCATATATCCCCATATCCTTGGAAAACACACCTCTTTGAGTATAGGCTAAAATGCTTTATAGAGTGTATTCATTTGGTCATTTATTTATTCATGAATACATATATTTATTCAAATATATTCACGTATATTATGTTCTCAATATGTGCCAGGAATTCTGCTTATATTTGAAAATGATCAAAGTTAAATGTAAAAGCATTTAAAACATCACATAGAACTATGCAGAGCTTTATGAAGGAAGGAAGGGAAAGTGGAAGAGAATGAGACAGAAAAGTAACACTCATTTATCTCTGTGGAAGATAAAATAATGTTAAGAAGAGCCTAAGGTCTTACCCAATGTCATACAGCTAGTAAATTGCAGAGCCAGTATTCTAATTGCAAGTTTCATGAAGCCATGTCATAGGCAAAAATTCCTGATTGTAGCCATGTTCAAGGTGAAACCTGGAAAGAATTAATAAAAAAGCAGAACTGCAAATGGATAGGCACGTGTTCCATTAAAGGTCTGGAAGAATTTTCAGGGGCAGAGCACTGTTACAATGAAACAACTTCCCCAACTCAGCAACTTCTCCAACTCCAGGCCCTAAATATGTGTCTTGTCAGCCTAATATCTAGGGGGAATATGACTGGAGAACAATCGATCTTTGTAACCATTCACATTGCATCCCAAAGCCTATAATGTTTGTTCTCCTTTGGTATCTCCAAGAAGTGATTATTCTATTTTACATTATTCCCAGCAATTTACTTAGAATACTGATACAGGTAATCTGCAAAGACACTTGCCAACAACTCCTCCTCTCTGTACTTACCTGCCATTCCTCCCTTTAGAAGTGGAAAACATTGAATCTGACCCAGCCCAACCTGCTTTGATCAACAGAATGCAGCAGAGGTAACACTATGCCAATCTTAGGCCTAACCCTACAGAGGCCTGGTGACTTCCACTCTCTCGGAGTCCTGAGCCATTATTAAAGAGGTCCAGTCACATCACAGGAGAGACCACATGGAGAAAGCAAGCTTCGTGCGGCAGAAAGGAGGTCTCACCTGAAAGCCAGTTCAAGGCCCCCAGGTGTGTGAAACTACCTTGACATTTTCAGCCAAGCAAACACCAGCTGAACATAACCCCATGAGTGACCCAGCCGATACCATATAGAGTTATATGAGCCGTTGCTGAAACAAATTTGCAAATGAGAGCAAGTAAACCACTGTTGCTGTCTTAAGACACTAAATTTAGGGGTGGAATTTTACAGAATAATGGAAAACTAACACAATTATATTTCTTCAGTGTCTCAGAACAATAAAATGAAATTTACCCACGTATATAAAGAGACTCTAGCAAAATTCTCAGCCCTTCATTGTTCCTCAGATGTGACTGAGACACCGGAACCCTTTCTGGTTTAAAATGCAGATGCATGTGAATTGAAACTCATCTTTTTCTTTTCAATTTTGAATGCTGATAAAAAATTTTGGAGATAGCCTGATTCAAGTCATGTGTTTTCCTGAAAGAATGACCACCCAAACCTCCAGATGCTCAAACTGAAGTCAATATCTTACCCATTATTTGTTTCCAAAACATATTATGGTAGAAGACTATGCTGGAAAGTAAATAGGACTTGGAGTTATGAGCCTTAGTTGGGCTTTTTATTATCAGTGTAAACTTTGGAAAATTACTTAACCTCACAGATCCATTGCCTCTTTGTCAAAAGAAGGTCATACTAAAAATGCAATATTAGGTGTCCTTGTCTCCTTACAACTTTATCATGAGGGCCAAATAATAAAATGTGAGAAATAAAACTTTTTAGGCTGTCAGATGCTTATAAATGAAAAATGCTCAACCGGTCTGCCTTTATGTTGTTGATAGTAAAATATCCCAAACATTTCTGATTGCAATTAAGAAGATTTAAAAATACAATGGGTAATATAATCCACCTCTAGCTCTAGAGCAAGTGTAGCTCTGGAAATATAAGACCAAGGGGATTTGATGTTACCCAATCCAATCACACATAACCCAGTGTGATTTTTGCCTAAGGAAAGTGAAATCCAACTATGTACATTGGTCTTTTGTGTATGGTCAGAATGGGGTGCTACCCTCCTGGAGGCTGGACTAAAAAAGAATTCAAGAATAAGTTCAAGATAATATAACATGAAATATCCCCTACTCATGAGAACCTTAAGGAGCTGACATGACTCTTCCTATCTCTTGAAGTTTCTATACTCTATCAAGTCTAGTATGCACATTTTTGTTTTGACATTTAACACCTCTGAAATTCAGATGCCTCTCAAGTGAGATAATCTTAAAATGACAGCCAACAAGATGGAAGTCATGTAATGATCACTAACTGTGCATTCATGAGCCTGGACTTAGCTGTTCATATTGTTTTCACTTCTGTGTCTAAAGCACTATAAAGTAGTTATTTCTATAAGTTTAAAATAAAAATGTTAATTGGTAAGGAAACATCATATCATCATGTAATGACAGCATTTTCTCCTTTTTCCTTCTCTTCCTCCTCCTGTTTTTTCGTGATGCATAAAATGATGATGTTTCTTGCACTTGGTGGTGTTCTCAATCAGAAGAAACACCATAATCATACAGAGGTAATGCAGCTGGATTGCACTCAATTTTGAGACTGCCATTCTCTCCTCAACCTGGTTCCAGAATCATAAAATGAATTATAATTATAATTTAGCTTCCCAAATGCCTGTCACTAAAAGGAGATACTAGACAAGCATTAGAGGTGAGCATCCTAGTAAGAGTATATCTCACTGTAAATCCATCAAATGGAGCCTGGGTTTCAACTTGCATTGTCTAAAGGTTTGATCAGCAGGGTTGAGAACCTCTGAGTCCTGAACACTGAAGGGCACTCGCAAAATACAAGCTCTTAACTGGAGATTCTGGAGATGATGCCAAACCACGGGGATCTCATCACATTTCTGTTTCTTCACGAGGCTCAACCTGGCAGCCAGCCTGGCTCCCACAGGGCATGGCTGTCCTTTCTTCCTCGCAACCTGTACACCTCTGTCTGAGTACTTAGTGCCGCCTGCCCGCTCTAAATCTCCTGCACCTGTCAGTCTGCCCTTTGCCAGGAGGGCTGATCCCATTCAGGCTTCACTTCCTAGATTTTCATTCAGCCAATTTGGCGTGGGTTCAACCAATACAAAGCATGGCAAGAAATGGGAGGGTGAGAAGAACAACGCCAAGATGTTTCTGTCCTCGCTCTCTGCCTCAAAAGGTGTTGTCAGCAGCAACTTACTCTGTCTGCATTGTGTCTTCAGATCTCCCCATGGAAGCGCGTGGTGGTTGCTGCTGGTGTCAGGTGACCTAGCACCTGGGCTCTTGTAACATTGCCTTCTAACCGTGCTATGGGAGCAGTTTACTGCTCTTTCCAATTTCTGTCTTGCCTCTCTGTACTCTGGTTGGCTTCTTTGCCTTTCATTCCTGAATAACCACCTTCTTGTTAGACTCTGAATGGTTTGTTTCCCTGGTTGGACTGTGACTAACATACTTGGGTAGGTATCACCAATATGATCATGAGTGACTAGAAGTAAAGAACTTCACTTCAGTGTCTTGGTTCATATATATATGAGTGGGTACTTGATAACGCTTGTCAAATTAAATTGAAAACATATTATATGAGATATAAGCTGACAGAACTGACAACCTGTGAAATGGTTGCTCATTTTAAATGAAGATATTTGTTACTATAGTTAAATGAATAGTTGATTTTTTAAAGTCACATGTTCAGGCCAGGCATGGTGACTTACACCTATAATCCCAGCACCTTAGAAGGCAAAGGCAAGAAGATTGCCTGAGCCCAGGGGTTCGAGGAAAGACTTGGTAACATGGTGAGACTTCATCTCTACCATAAATCAGAAAAACTTAGCCGGGCATGGTAGCACATACCTGTGGTTCCAGTTACTTGAAAGGCTGAGGTGGAAGGATCACCTGAGCCCAGCAGGTTGAGACTACTATGGCCATGAGTGTGCCAATACCTGGGCAACAAAGTGAGACTCTGACCCAAAAAGAAAAAAAAAAATCACATGTTCAAGCAATTTCCAGGAGCACAGGAATCTGCAGCATCATTTCTTTGAAACAATAATTGAACATTTTAACTAAACACCTAGGAACCACCTTAAAGAGATGATGTATAACCCTACCATTAAATTCCATAGTGGGAAGTGCTGGTTCCATTTTACAGATGAGAAAGTTAAGCTTCTGAAATGTTGAATAACTGCTCAACAATCACCTACATAGCATGAATTTTTTTTTTTTTTTTGACTTGGAATCTCACTCTGCTGCCCAGGCTGGAGTGCAGTGGCATACCCACGGCCACCACAGCTCAATCTGCTGGGCTCAGGTGATCCCTCCGCCTCAGCTTTCCAAGTAGCCGAATTACAGGTGCATGCTACCATGCCTGGCTTAGTTTTTGATTTATTGTAGAGATGACATCTCACCAAGTTGCCCAGGCTGGTCTCGAACCCCTGAGCTCAGGCAATCCTTTTGCCTCGGCCTCCCAAAGTGGTGGGATTACAGGCTTGAGCCACTGCGCCTGGCCCCCTAGCAAATAAAGTCAACATGTAAAACAGCAATTCTAAAAATTTAAGAACTATAAGAATCAAGTATCAGTTAAAAATAAAAAGTCCAGCATCCATATTCATAGAATCTAACTCAGGAGGTCAAAGGGTGTGACCAATTTATAATAGATGTGATATAAATATTCATTTATAACATCCCTCTTTGATTCTGATGCAGGTGATTCTTCAATCACACTTTGAGAAATAATGCACTAGTATATAGGAAAAAGATATATGTGTTAAATTAGTTCACTATACATCCCCAGAGCCTAGCCAAGTGCTTGGTACTTAGCCAATGATCAATACATAATTGTAGAATTAATAAATGAGTGAATAAACAACCATTTTTGTTTGAATTCAAATGCTGAATATTTTTTATTTCTAGCTCTCATTTTAGACCTCATGTCAAAGCTTATTCATTAATTAACTCATTTAACAAAGATTTGCTTAAATTTTACCATATGCCTGGCCAGTACTAGATATTGGGGAATGTGCATATATTCATCTAGCATTCAAGACAAAGTCTCTCTCCCTCAAAGAGTTCTGATTATTGTAATGGAAGAAATCAACCAAGTAAGGACAACAGAGATCTGTAATAAAAGTGTTAAAAAGATATTATTATAAATCTCTGTGCAGGTAAACTAGGTCCACAAAGAAGAGGACAATCAATTCTACCCTGAGGAAGGTAATTAGAGAAAGGTTCTACAGAAGAGTTAATACCTATGATGAATCTTGAAAGATAGACAGGTATTTGTCAGTCATCTTCTGGTGGGCGGCAGCTTTGCCACCTGAAGGTAGAGTTTAACAGGCTCTTGGAAGAGAAATTGTCCCTCAGGATGTGGGCTTTGGGTGTGATTCGTATACACTGAGAGATATGACTCTAGTGTAAAACCATCCTCATAGTAAAAATAACAAAAGTATCCCCTAATTACCAGTGTTGGACGGGAAAGAGAAGAATTCCTCTACTATAAACAATCCTTTTTCTTCTCCCAGACCCAATACATACTTTAAAGGAAAAGGGAGGGGCATTCTTTGTTTACTTTCAACCTTTAATGAGTAAGTAGTTAGAGCTAGGATTCTAAGTCAGGAGTGCCTAAGCTCAAAGACTGGGCTCTTAAAATCCACACAGTTTTCCAAGAAAGTGGGGAGTGAGGGGTGGGGGAGAAACAAGGTTCTTGATCCACCTTTTCCAATATGTGGTCCTGGAGCAATGCTTTAATGTACACCCAAACACTCAACAAGTACAGGTCATTTTGTCCTCAACCTTATTATGAAAGTTATACTATTTTCCATATTTTATAGCTGAGGAAACTGAAACTCAGAGAGGAAAAATGCCTTGATCAGGACCACCCAACTGGTAAGCAACTTACCACCACCTGTGAGAGGACTTGTGCCACTTGGAATTCTTTTGTTTTCCTGCTATTGCTCTTGGTTGAGTCTGGGATATCCAGATAATGATAAAAATATTTGCACTGGTAAATTACCTCCAACTACAGCGCTATTTAGCATCCTCTCATTTCCCCTCCACAAACAGCATGTGCTATCCCTACCTTACAGCAAAGCTTATTGAAAATGAATATGCAGGTGCTTTGGCAAGCCACATAGCCATGAAATAGTTGGGCCATTCAACTTAATTCACCTCTTACTCTTTTACTTTAGCCTGAAATTTCCATCTTTGAAAGAAGTCTATTTGTCTCTGGATTGTCCTTATTTCCCCAGAGTCATTTTTTTAAAGTATAACTATTTAATATAGAAAATCATATTCACACTGGAAAAAAAAAAAAGAGGAACATTGGATGAATTAAACATTAGTTTAACTGTTATCTCAGACCTCAGTTTTATTTTGTTAATTAGTAAGCAAACCACTAAACCATATCAGATTTGACTTTTGTTAAGCAACAAAGATATTTTAAATGGCCATATTAAACTTTTAAAATATTTGCAGCAACATTTTTCTAAAAGTGTTAAAATGTTAGTATCACTCTTTAGTATTATCACATCTGACATAATTACACCTTGTAAATACCTCAAATTTGTAATGACATCCTTTCAAGAATTATTACTAATTATTGTACTTGACACGACAAATTAAACATGTTGTTTGACGTAATTGCACTAAATAATTCAAAGTGCTAAGTATGCTTATAAATAGCAATTAGCATTATTAAGTATAGAAAAACCAAACTACAGTAAATTTCAATATGGATCTCTATTACAAACTGGATTTTTCCAGAAAATTTGAATAAGGATTCAGTGGTGTGACTCGTAAAATTATTTTGTGACTCAAGAATGATGAAATATTTTCAATGTCTTCATAAGCCCTGGAATAAAAGAGTGGGAGGATCTTGGGCAGTGGAAGATAACATCTTTAGAGTTAGCCAATCATAACTGTGAATCCCGACCTCCCCATGACCAATGGAGCAGCTCTAGGCTAGAGATAGTATTTTTCTGTGTCTTTCTCCTCTATAAATGAGGATGATGATATTTGCCCTTAGGCCTGATATAAGAATATGCTAAAAATATAAAGTGCCAAAACAGTGCATGAACCTTGGAAGAGCTCAACAAATTTGGGTTCCTGTACTATACTCATTAAAGACAAGAACATGTTGGATATGGAATCCTAGGCCATTTGGAAGAAAAAGATTGAGGTGTAAGGTGGTTATCAAAAAAAGAAAAAAAAACATCAACAATCTGAAAAGTAGATGGAGTGATCTTGGGTTCTTAGGCTTATGAGGATATGATGAGGTGCTATTTGTAAACAAATAACTACCAGAGTGACTAGCATGTAGTTGGCTCTTAATAAATGATAGTTTATTTTCTCTTTTATGAGAATAGATGTTTAGCTGAGGCTGGGAAATTTAGCAACTTTCTTCAGGTTATTAAGTTAGTTGCTGTAGAGCTTAAAACCACATTTGAGACCCATGGAGAGTTCTTCAGACCTATCATCCTGTTCTTGGTTGAAGAGGGATGGTGTACCCCCACTGCCTTCAGTCAAGGTCCTCTTTGATGTGCTCCTCTGGATGTGTCCCATCTGTCTGTGTCTTGGCCTAGCTTGCTGCTGCTGCCTCATTTCAGAGATGCGAGTCTCCTTTGCTCTCCCGGAGAATGTCAGAGCTGGAGAAATAGACACCACTTTCATTTGGATCTTGACAGCTCGCTCCCTGTTTGTAAAACACTGTGATAAAGTAACTTTTTGTCTAAGAGAGACAACATATCAGATATCTCATCAGGGAAGAATGACTGTCAAAGTACTCTTTTTTAAGGTAAAAAGACACAGAAGACAGAATGTTATTATGACATAAATGAGCTGACCGATAGGAACTGGCTTCTGGGAAGTTGGGGAAAGGCTTGACTACACAGCTCCAAGGTGGAGGCAGCAGGCATGCATCCTGGTTCTGTTCCAAGAAGATCAGCCAAGACAGTGACTAGAGACCTTGAACTCAGGTACCAATTGGTTTCTGCAGCCATAGTAAGAGAGGAGTGAGACTACATGAGTGCATGTATTTAAATACCTACTAACTGCAAGTAACTTTGCTAAAGGCAACTTCTGGGAGACTGAGGTGGTAAGGTTATTATACTGTTGAAAAGACACATTTCTTTACAAGTTTACCCTGGTGACAAGGGCATGAAAAACATGGTACAGAATAAGAAACAGGAGAAATGATTTAAGAACTTGGGAAAATGCTGATTTAATTCGCTCATGATTTATAAACCTACCATGTACTTTTTACTTTCCAATGATAGAAAATGCATGTGTCTTTGAATGTACGTACGTGTTTTTGTGTGTATGCCTGCATTTGCGTATGTAGTTATAGTCCCAGGCTTTAAGTAACACATGGGCAAAGAAGAAACCAATTTTAGAGACAAATAAGGTGAGATACCTGCCTCTGCCCAACTAGTTGGATGACCTTGGGAAGGTTTCTTAACTTTTTTGAGTCTGAAATTATTCAAATATAAAATGAGTGGCGATCTGGGGAGTGGTCTATATGTCGCATAGTTTTAGAATCAAATGGGACGGGTTTCTTTCCCCTGCACGCTGGGTATTCTTGCTGTGTCCACACTGCAATGCCTTTCTGCAGTCTCATTTTAGCTGTGCGTTTCCTCTTGGGTTCCATTGTCTATTCAGCAGATTAATAGACTTACTATTTCTCCTTCACTTGTTCCAAATGTACAAAGTTTCCATCTTTTCTGGTGTATGTACACACTACGATAAATATCCCAATTATGAAAATGTCAAGTATAGAACACAGAACTTGGAGGCAGAAAACCCAGTTTGAGTCTGTCTTGGACATAACAAAATGTAAAAATATCACTAAACTTCCCTGAGCTTAGGTTCTGTCACTTGTAGAACATCAGATTGTTAGAGCACAGTGGGAGAGAGGACACCAGGACATGAAAATAATGGACAGAAGACATTATAAGAGTTCAGTTAGGAGGTACGACAGAGGCTGTGAGATAGAAAAAAAAAATCTAAAAGAAAAACAGACAAGAGAAGCAACTGACAAGTTATGGGACCTGGAGTAGTGGCAAGAGTCAAATTTTGTTGGCAGGTCTGCATGGACAGAGAGAGCAGGAAGAGAAAGACAGACGGGAGGAAAGGGAATGTGCTTGGAGACAGAGACTGAGTTCCTTGTTAGAGATGCTGATCTCAATGCAGTGAAGATATCCATGACAAATAATCCTTTCAGCTGGCTCAGCATTAGAAATGTAAATACAGACTATTCTGCCATAGAGGTGATAGCTTGGGTGAGCTCTCTACAGCATGGGGGGATAAAGAAAGGCATAGAAGTTCTGGAGCCCATTGTGATGGGACGAGTGAGAAATGGAGCCAGTGAGAAATCGACAGAAGCAAGACTAGAGAAATAAAAAGCAAGCAGCATCCTGTATTGCCTCAGAGCCTCAGGGCCCAAGCTGGAAAGGAAGAGGAAATGTGAGGGAAAGGTTAATAAAGAGAAACAGGGCTAAAAGTAAGAGCGATTTCAAGGAGGACAGATGGAAGAAAGACCTCTGTACCAGCCATGGGGAGACCTTGGCAGCTCTTAAGCTTTCTCTGTTCTGCCCTAGTCCTTGATAGCAGGCAAATCAGACAAGCTTCCACCCTCAGTGTCCATAAGGACAGCTCAGATGGGTTCTCTGTAAACTGGATTTTCTGTAAGAAAATCCTTTTTATTTTCAAAAAGGATGCTACATTTGCGAGGGGAGTGGGAGAATATTTCTACTTTAGGCAACTACTCAGTATCTACTACCCTTATAAATAATTCTCATATATTAAATTCTGTCATGCTGGCAATTGGAATCAGAACCTTTTATAAACCTTTTTTAAAAATCACATTTTAAAAACATTTATTTTATTTTAAAGATGTAGTGTACAATTCAGGATTAGGTATACAAGTGGTCATCATACAGGTACAGTTTGGGCCTCCCTTTGGTCCCCACTTTGCCTGGTTTGAGATCAGGTACTCTTACTGATGCTATGTATCCCTCCTCCCTCCCCTGGCAGTTGCCGGCTACTGCCAAACCCTTTCTTATGGTATTATGGTAAATGGTCAGGGTCCATTTATGAGGGAGAACATGTAAAAATTACATTTTTAAATAAACCTTTTCATTTTGTTTTGTTTTCTTGGATGCTTTGTTCTGCCCATCAGGATGAGAACTTGAATGGATAATCAGCATGACTCCCATAATTTGCAGTCCCTAAGTGGTGGAAAATAGGGACCCTGAGTAAAATGTGGGTACATTTCCTTATTGGGAAATCACAGTGTTTTCATGAAAGTCACAAAGGAAATGTTTTTAGTGAGAAATAGTGTCCTGTAGCTAATGAGGAAAGGAAAAATGTAGGTATTTTAAATCCCACATACTAACACTATGCCTAACAATGAAATTATGTATTCAGGAAATTCTAAGCCTGCACTTGGACAGAAAGATATTAATTCATCTGAACCCCCAGTGTATAAAAAGACATCTGACATGGTCATGGCTTCCAGTAGTGCTCCTCTTATCAGTTTCAGAGGCACTTTCTCAGGCGTGCTCTCACGTAATCCTCACAATGGGTAGGTGACTTTCACACGCTTCACAGAAATGGAAATTGAGTCTCCAATTTGTTAAGTAACTTGTCTGAAAATATGCAGTGGTCAGACCAGAGCCAAGACATGAACCAGGTCTGCCTGATTCCCACAGCTGTAGAGCTGTACTCCTATGACAATGTGCAGACCATATATTGTAATCCAAATAAATAAACTCAGAGATTAGTATGAAATGATTTGCATGATTACTAAGAAACATGGTAGAAGCTCCTTGAGTATCTTTGAAACTCTCGTGAATAATCCTTCAGCAATTATTTTTGAGTGAAGAAAAAAAAGGGGGAGGTAAACGTTTGAACACAAGCAACTGTTTGTTTTTCTTGGTTTTGCTGACAAATTCATTGATTGTCTTTGAGAGAGTCGTTTTCTCAGACTTGACCTCAGTCAAATAAGATGTTTGGGCTTAATAATTTTAAAAGTGCATCAGTTTTCAACCATCTTATGGGAAAGCAGGTGGCAAAACAATAAATAAATAATTGTAGATATCCTTGTAATGGGCATTCTTAGACTGAAAAAACAATCTCACATAAGATTGCTAGTGGCTGTTTGGCATCCATTAAATATTCATTTTTAAATAAACGAATGAGTGAGTAAATCAGTTATTCATAATATATGTATTTTTACTTGGGTTTGACTTTTAAGAAATTCATCTTCCTGATGAGGATTTTTACATCTTCTGTACATCCTGGTCTCTACCAAGATGGACAATGTAAATCACTAGTGTCAGGATAGCATTAGAACAAAGCAGGGGAAATTCTACAAGCGGGAAGAGAATTAGCAGCACCTATCAGTGAGTGACATCTCAGCTCAGCCAAGGCAGAAGAGTATCAAGAAGGCTAGAGTGTATCACCAGCTTCATGAAACTTTTTATTATATCCTTTTGTATAAACTAAACTTATTTTCCTTTAAACACAACAATTTTGTGAATTATACTTTTCCTCTTGGCAGCTGTAAAGAAGGGAATTCACATGGTTCAGAACTATAGAAAAGTCTTTTAAATGGCCTTATATCGACCCTGGTGTCATGTCAAAATTCTTTTTTTAGTACAATATATCTATAGTTTCTATTTATTGGAAATGCCAAGCTCTGTTTATTTCTAAAACACATACTACTCTGATCTTATTTACAAATGCACCACCTCTCTCTGACCCTAGGTATGAATAGTAACCTCTTGGATTTCTATTAGCTTGATTAATCAGGATTTAAACAAGATTTGTGGGTCAAGAGCTTGGGTCAATGCATTCAGATGATATACTCCACATGCCAGGCTGTTCTGGGCACTGGAGATACCATGATACACAAGCATACAATTTTTTGTCCTTGAGACCTTCTCCTGTTAATAGGAAGGCAAATATGTAAGAAGAAAATGCCATTTAATGTGATAAGGGCCATAATAAAAATAAAGTGCCTGGCATAGTGAGCCCTAAGTAAAGGGTCACCTAATTCAGAATGAGAGTTTAGTCTGCATAATCTAGGTTAAATGATGATAACAAAAACCCTAAAGTCTTAGCTGCGTACTATTAGCCCTAATTGATGCTTGTTTTACATGATGATCACATATTAATTTAGGATTGGCTCCATGCCATCTTTATTCCGGAATCTAGGCTAAAGCAACAGCCCCTGTCTGAAACATGTAGGTCTCCTGCCAGAGGACAAAGGGGACATGTGACAGAACAATGTGATGGGTCAGAAGTGGCATGATTCACTTCCTTTTGCATTTCATTTTCCAGAGCAGTTCACATGGCCAAGACTGACATCAAGGACTGAACTTGTGAGTTGTTCCATAGGAAGAGCTCCAATAACGAGCAGCAGGACCATTTTGAACAATAATACAACCAACCTCAGGAGAAAGTGTCTCTCATTTATTATGGCGAGAGCATATGGTAAGAGGGAGTGTTGGTGTGAGCAGACATTTGTCAATGGGGACTTTGTAGTACTAAGAAGCATGTCTGTGACTCTATAAATGATTTAAAATTGGTGGGTCTTTGTCTGAGGTGAGGATAATGGTGTAGTCAAATTTCCAGTTTAAACACATCACTGCATCTGCGTTGTAGGAGGTGGTTTGTAGGCAATAGACAACAGGAATTGAGGCAGACAAAGCTGCTTGAGAGTCCAGAAGGTAGAGGTAGGAATGGAGGGAAGAGAGACTCAAGAGCTTAAAGAGGCAGTTTAACTGCACGTCATGTGGACAATACCCACAGATAGAATGAAATTTTTCATTTTTTCCATGAAATGATATGTTAATGCTAATAAAATGTCTGGTTGCCTTGCAAAATGCAACAGAACAGAGACAATACATGCCTGGCATCAGGCTCTGTGAGTCCCAAGAAGATCTGAGAAAGTCTTGGACTGTCTCATTGCAGTTCTTGCAGGTACAACACGAACAATGAGAGATGAGAAGCCAGAGCCAGATTTGCCGGGTGATCTAAGATCTGCCCAGAGAGTTACGTGCTGGTTTGCACAACGCTTCATGATTCACTATATGGAGCTGTTGAAGCTATGAAGCCTTTGGAGTGAGACCCTACTGAAATTCAGTCCCAGCTTTAGCTACTTACAAGCCAGTTGCCCTTAAACAATTTCTTTACCTTCTGGATAGATACTTTAATCCTTCAACTATAATGAAGAAAGGAGGGAGGGAGAAAAGGAGGAATGAGGGACATAAAAAAGAAAGGAAGGTACATTAGTCAGATTTCTCCAGAGAAACAGAACCAACAGTATGCATATGTACATATGTATACACATATAGTGTGTGTGTGTACAATAGGTATAAGGGAATAGAGAGAAATAAAAAAAAAGCGAGAAACTTATTTTTAAAAACTCGCTTACACAGGTGTGGAGGCTTGGTGAAGTCCAAATTCTGATGAGGTGGGCCGGCAGACTGGAAACTCAGAGGAGAGTTACAGTTTAAGTTCAAAGGCAGTCTGCTGGCAGAATTCCCTCTTGCTCAGGGGAAGTCAGTCTTTTGTTCCATTCAGAACTTCAACTGATTGGATGAAGTCCACCCACATTACGGAGGGCAGTTTGTTTTACTCAAAATCTACAGGATTTAAATGTTAATCTCATCCAAAAAAGCACCTCAGAGAAACAAGTGTTGTTTGAATATCTGGGCATGGTAGTCCTAGCCAAGTTGTCACATAAAATTAACCATTACAGAAGAGAAAGAGCAAAGGAAAAAAGGATAAGAAAAATTAATTAAAAATGTGGTAACATGTTAAAATCCCAGGATCTAGTAGTGGCTCACCAAACTAGCTTATTTTATTAATATTATTATCATTATAGTATTTTTATCTGCTTTCCATCCTTATTTTACAGATTACAAAATTGATATTTGGAGATAAATCCTCTGATCAAAGAAATTGTAACGTGGCAACCCCAAATCTGAGAAGGCTTGCATGTAAGTTTCTTTATATATTCCAGAGAAGTCACCCAGAGGTACTGCAGGGAAAGGCATTGGTTTATTAGAACTTATAGGAGACACGGATGGCAACTGGTCTCTGAGGAAAGAGTCCATGCTTCAGAACAGTACAGCAAACAGTTTTATAGGCAAGCAAGTCAATTAATCAAATTCGTATCCCGTGTTTCCCATTTCATTGATTACACATGACGGCCACATTGCTTTCAGCTTTGCTTGGTCACCTGCACCCCATGACTCATTATTGGGAATATATATATTCTTCAGAAGCCAGCCTTAGCCAGAGGCTGCTCCCTGGAGAAGGGACAGAAAAAGCCAGATATAGGGAAAAAGAGTAAATGTCCAGACATTAACCTCACAGAAATGTAGCCTCTTCCTTTTCTCTCTCTCCTATTGAGGTCATCCCTTCAATCATTGAATAAGTTTGGTCATTTATCAGTCTCTGGCAGATTATTCAGGTTTTGTACATAACTGACTTAATTTCCCATTCAGCAAGACCAATCAAAATGATCATTTGAGAGTACAATTGAACTCATTTGTAAATCACAGAAACAAAACCTGACCTAATTTAAGTTGTGGAGTGGGGCTCCAAAGCTCTCATTTCTGCATAAGGAGAGCCAATAGTGCCAACAGGCTTTGTCTTGTGCAGACATTACCAATTCATTCACTGATTTAACAGGACATTATGAACACATACTATATATTCTATAGGCCTAACACAGCACTTTGGAGGCTTTGGAGAGACTCCGAGAAGTAGGAAACACCACATGTATTGAGTTATTATGCTCCTGGCATTTTATTCACATGTATGACCTCATTTTATTCTAAACTGGACTCAGCTCCGGGAGATATTAGTTTCCCTGCTTTTGTTTTTTTTGTGTTAATTGATGAATGCAGAACAGGATGCTGCATCCTGCCTCAAGACTGTCCAGGCAAGAAAATGAAATCTCAACATAAGAGTTGAATTGCCATCCAGACAGGCAATGTAGAGTGCAGAGGGGCTAGCAGATCAGACAGACCAAGGACCCAGAGCCTGGGTGGTCAAAAGGGAAGAGTGTGGCATTATGAAAAGTCATGAAGCCAGATCAATGAGAACTAGCCCCTCTGAAAGTCCAGAGAAGTAGTCTCAGGAATGAGTCCCACCCACACAGCTCAAGGGCAGTCAAATTGGATTAGAATATCTGCAGACACCAGAGTGATACGTTTCCCTGGCTTATTCTTAGCACCGCTGCCCACCAGTTGCAGCCCTGCCCTGGTGCTGCTCCTTGAAAAGAAGTACTGTGCTGTGGCATGAAAATCATCTTGGACTCAGGAAATTTATTTTATTTATTTATTATTATTTTTTTCTTGAGTTGGAGTATCATTCTGTCACCCAGGCTAGAGTGCAGTGAAACGCTCACGACCACCGCAGCCTTGACCTGCTGGGCTCAGGCGATCGTTCTGCCTCAGCCTTCCAAGTAACTGGAACTACAGATGCATGCCACCACACCCAGCTAGTTTTTGTAATTTATTGTAGAGACAAGGTCTCACCAAATTGCCCAGGCTTGTCTCAAACCCCCAGGCTCAGACAATCTTATCACCTCGGTCTCCCAAAGTGCTGGGACTACAGGCTGAGCCACTGTGTCCCGCCTGTTTTATTTTATTTTTTGAGTCCTAGTTCTGCCACACATTTGCTGTGTGCCCTTCGGTAAGTGACCTGTCTGTCTGCTAAAATATGGATAAAAATGCTAACTTTCCTGGGCTTGCCCTAAGGAACAACAGCAGGCATTGCTTCATATAGGGCGCTCTGCCCAATGCCCAGCTTATCCTCGTTCTCTGGACCGAGTGCTTATGCTTCTTATTTTCTCACCCCAGTTATGGGCAGTTCTCTTAGGGAGCCGGGCAAACAAAATTTCTACTTTACCAAGATTTCAGCTATTATCTTTGTCTCTGGAGAAAGCTATCCTCCTTTGGTCTGAAATTGACAAATGAGGCTATTCTGAAAAGGTCTAATTCTATTTATTTATTTATTTATTTTGAGTTGGATTCTCACTCTGTCACCCAGACTGGAGTGCAGTGGCCGCTCCCGGCCACCGCAGCCTCGACCTGCTGGGCTCCGGCGATCCTTCCGCCTCAGCCTTCCAAGTAGCTGGAACTACAGGCGCGCGCTACCACGCCCAGCTGGTTTTTGATTTATCGTAGAGACGAGGTCTCGCCAAGTTGCCCAGAAAAGGTCTAATTCTAGAGCCCATCCGGTGAGTGCCCCTCCCTCGCTCACACTCAGTTATGGGAACTGCCATGTAACACGCAGTTGGCCTTGCCATGCGGTCCCCAACCTATGTTACCGCTTGGCAATGGTTGCCCATAACAACAGCAGGGGGAGGAATGCTGTGAGAATGGAAAGTCACTTACAGTGTCTGGGTTTGGCTTTGCTCATGAATTCTTTTTTTATGTGGATGCAAGTACGAGGAAGCATGTAGGTAGAGGCGGGGGGAGTCAGGAGGGGGTCGCTGAAGAGAAGTGTACTTCCTGTCTGCATTAATTTTAATGTGTCACTTCACAAAACATAAATGTAAAGCAGGGTAAATTGCTAGTCTGCATTTATTTGCAAAAAAAAAATGTATGCAGATGGTAGGGACCTCTGCCTCCTTGCACTCCAAGTCGCACTAACCCCTATCTGGGAAGTTTCTAAGGCTTCTCTGGGGCTTTAGAATGGTGAATTTGGATAAAAGCAAGACTGAAAAAAGGAATAAGAAAGACGAAGAGGCTATGGTATCCCACAGAAACTTTCACCAATGACAGACAAAAATAAGGATAATACAGCAGGCCTAAGGATGCTTGGAGTAGGAACACGGAAGGGCCATAGTTCATCATCTCTGCATAAAGCAAGCTCACAACAAGGACCTGTGCTTTGTCAGAATGCCATTCCTCAGAGCCTGTGGGGACTTATCAGGAACTTCTCCAAGAGGCACAACCTTAAGCAGGTCACCAGCTGCTCAGTGTCTCAGGTGTCAGTACTTTGATCTATCAGAGGGAAATAACTTCTATCCTTTGGGTTGCTGAAAGCATTCACTGTAATGTAGAGTTTCCAAAGCCTGGCCCCCTCATGGCATCCGACAATTGTAAACTCTGTCCCTGTAAGAGAACGCACTGTGATGAACAGTGTAAATGAGCTAAGAGTCAGAGAAAACTTCCTGCCGACCTTCCCTGCCCACCCCATGTGCTGTGCTGTACCCATTAGTTTTTTCCATATTTTACCACATTCTGTCTTCATGAAGATACAAGTGTCTTTGTCTCCTGAAACACTTTCCCCTGGTTTTAATAATAGAGGTAAGGATGCCACTCTCTGCAGACTAGAATTTCCTGAGGACTGGACAGACTGACAGGCAAAGCTTGCTGCCTGACCTCACGGAGATAAGATTTGATCTTCTTGTCAAGACCTAGCCTTCTTAACACTAAAGCATGACATAAAAAGAAACAGTGGTTTGGAATTGTGTGACTTTTACATGTTGTTTATTCAACCAAAATAAAAGTGTCATACAAAAAGATAGCTGATTCAGGTAGAGAAAAGGTACCGTTTCCACTTAATTGGGGATTTCCTGATCTTGAGCAAAGCAACAGAGGTGACAGAATATCTAAATAATCCATTTGCTTTGGACATTAGTATTATCTCCAGTGCCCTGAAGAACTTTGTGTCCCATTTTATTTTTGATTTATTATTTTTAATCATGGATTTTTTTTTCTTAATTGTAAATTATTGGGTTTTTTTCAGAAAGTAAAGTTTTCTAAAAGGCACTAAAATTATGCATAATCTCAACATCTATTTGGCAAGATAAGTATGCATCTCATACATATCTTGTCAAACAGTGAACGTTATTAGCCAATAGCTTTGTCCATTTGTGGATTTCTCCTGTAGTTTAATGTACATATTTCTTTTACTTGTTTTTAGATTCTTTGAATTTTCTTTGAAACTTACCTGAATGTTTTCCTTGTTTTTGTTTGATGTTTTTTGACCACTGGCTTTTTTAACTTCAATTTTAGAGTTTTAAAGTTTTAGGATGTGCGAAAATGTTTAGTAATGTAGTCAGAGCTATTAGTTATCTTCTTTGTTATGTTTTTCCTTTTTTTTTTTTTGAGTTGGAGTCTCACTCTGTCGCCCAGACTGGAGTGCAGTGACACGCTCCCAGTCACTGCAGTCTCAACCTGCTGGGCTCTGGCCATCCTTCCGCCTCAACCTTCCAAGTAGCTGGAACTACAGGCGTGTGCAACCACGCCCAGTTATTTTTTGATTTATTGTAGAGATGAAGTCTCGCCAAGTTGCCCAGGTGGGTCTCGAACCTGCAGGCTCAGGCAATCCATTCACCTCAGCCTCCCAAAGCACGGGATTTCAGGCTGAGCCACCGAGCTCGGCTATTATGTTATTTTATAATTGACAAAAAAAATTGTATATATTTATGGAGTATGATATGTTTTGATATATATATATTCATTGTGGAATGGCTAAATGAAGCTAATTAGCATATCCATTACCTCACATATTTATCTTTTTTGTGTGTGCTGAGAATTTAAAATCTACTCTCTTAGGAATTCTCAAGTACACAAAACATTGTTCTTAACTATAACCACCATGATGTACAATAGATCTCCTTAGCTTACTCCTGCATAACTGAAAATTTGTATCATTTGACCAATATTTGATCATCCCGGTGGTTTCCCTATCCCTACCTCAGCCCCTGGTAAACACTATTCTACTTTCCATTTCTATAAGTTCAACATTTTTAGATTTTTACATACAAATGAGATAATTCAGTACTTGTCTTCTGTGCCTAGCTTATTTCTTTCAGCATAATGTCCTTCAGTTTTATTTATGCTATCACAAATGACAGGATTTTCTTCTTTTTAAGGCAGAATATTATTTTACTGTGTGTGTGTGTATACATATATACACCACTTTTTATTTATCCCTTCAGATTCACAAAAGTCCCTAAAGAGTCAAAACACTCTTGAGCAAAAAATAACAAAGCTGGAGGCATCACACTACCTGATCTTAAAATGTTCTACAAAGTAGCGTGGTGCTGGCACGAAAACAAACACACAGACCAATGGAACAGAATAGAAAGCCCAGAAATAAATTCACACATCTAACCATCAACTGATGTTTAGCAAAGGTGTCAAGTACAAACAATGAGAAAGGCTAGTCTCTTTGACAAGTGGTGATGAGAAAATTGGATATCCACATCCACATGTAGAAGAATGAAATTGGACATTTATCTTACCCCTAAGCAAAAGCCCACTCAAAATGAATTAAAGATTTAAACATAAGACTTGAAACTGTAAAACTACTAGAATAAAATGTAGGAGAACATCTTCTTGACATTGATCTAGGCAATGTTTTTATATGACCCCAAAAGCATAGGCTACAAAAGCAAAAATAGAAAATAGGATTTTGTACAGCAAGTAAAACAATATATGGCAAATGAAACAAGAGATAATAACAGAAACATAGTGGATAAAATATTTGCAAATCATACATCAGATTAGGGACTCAATCCAAAATATATAAGGAACTAAGTCAACTGAATAGCAAGAAAACAAATAACCAAATTTGAAAAAAAAATAAAATGAACAAAGAACTTGAAAAGGCATTTCCCAAGAGAAGATATACAAATACCTAACAGGAATATTAAAAAAAAAAATGCTTAACATCGTTAATTATTAGGGAAATGCAAATTAAAATAACAATGAAATCTTTCACCTCACAGCTGTTAGAATGGCTATTATCAAAAACACAAGTCAAAACAAGTGTTGATGAGGATATGGAGAAAAGAGGACCCTTGTACACTGTTGGTGAGAATTTAGCTTAATACAGCCACTATGTATTCACTAGCAGTATGGATGTTCCTCAAAAAAAATTTTAAATGAACTATCATATGATCTAGCAATTCTACTTCTGGAACATAACCAAAGGTAATGACACTCCCTTGATCATCTCAGTATTTTTCAAAAAGCCAAGATTTGTAATCAGGAGTTTATTTTATTATATGATGTTAAGTAATGTATGAATCAAATGTATTTTTTAAAAATCGTAGCCAAATTTGCAAGTATATTTTTATTGAGCAACTCATTTTTTTTTTTTTTTGGTTTACTATATGTTCTAGACCACATATATAATACAATGAGTTTGACTGCTGTAATTTTCATTGTATAGCATTTTTTTTCCAATTTTGAGCAGCTACATACTCTTAATTTTGTAGCTGTATATTACATTATTGTATAAGATGAATCAAGTCCTATGTCTTACTTTTATTCTCCAACTCTTACCTACTCTTTTTGTTTATTACTCAAGTCTGTCTTTTTTAAAACTCTAGAATTTTTTTTTTTTTTGAGTTGGAGTCTCACTCTGTCGCCCAGACTGGAGTGCAGTGGCCGCTCCCGGCCACCGCAGCCTCGACGTGCTGGGCTCCGGCGATCCTTCCGCCTCAGCCTTCCGAGTAGCCGGATATCAGGCACG